>JAJOZX010000014.1:607500-890000 GCA_023014485.1 Bathynomus jamesi | reverse complement strand
GTTCTGTTAATATGATTAGCCTAGTAGATAACTGAAAATTTTGCAGTTCAATAAGAACATATCCAAGTAAATTCCATAAAAATTTTTATTCAAATAATGTAATTATAAACAGAGTAAGTAAAGTATTTGAAAAAATCGTATATAATAGACCAGTGAAATTTTAGCCAAACACGACATCGTGGCAAAAACGCAATTTCGATTTAGTGAAGGTCACACCACAGAAGACACTCTCAACATGCTATTAGAAAATATCTATAAAATCCAAAATCTGAAAAACACACAATCTTAGTCTTCCTTGACCTGTCGAAAGCCTTAAATCATTGGAAAATCACTGGAAACAAACAGATACAGATACTAGTAAGTTTTACGCGGGATATGACCACCATTTTCATTAATCACTGTTATCAGAAGTCGTTTCCATTGGCGAACAGCAACCTGAATTTGATGTTGTTGTATATATTCCCAACATTCTCCAGTGCGATCGCGTAGTTCAGCCAAGTTGTCATATGGTTCGTTGCAAAAACGGGTCCTGTTTGAAGATCTACTGTTCTAGAAATATGATGATTAGGGATCTGAAAATTTTACAGTTAAATAAGAACATATCCAAATAATTTCCATAAATTTATATTCAAATAATATAATTATTAACAGATTTACAACTGTTTAAATGACACTGAAACGATTAGTCATTCTGCTCGTAGCTGCAACAATGCCTCAGTTGACAAGAAGTGACCTTTCAGTTATTGAAACGTGTTTTCAAGAAAAAGGGTGGAGAGGAAAGCGGCTGGTTACAGAATTTCTGGGAAAACGTTGGACTTCTAATCGTGCAATTAAACTTCTCGAAAAACGGGTTCTATTCAACGAAGAGCCGGTAGTGGTCGACTGGTCGAAAGCAAACAGTCAGAACTGTGGATGTTGAAGATCAGGTTGAAGAATTAGTACTATCCCAAGAAATTCGGCCAGGTACTCACTTGTCGCAGAGAAAACTGCACGAGAGTTAGGATATCGAGACGTACGGTGCAACTGATTTTCAAGTCTAAAGGAATAAAATCTTATCGACGTTTAAAAGCACCGTGCACTCCTACAGTTTCGAAGAACAAACGACTGAGCAGATGCCGTTGTCTCTATCGTAAATACTGTCATGGTGATGTGAAACTAGTGTTTCCAGGACGAGAAAGATTTCACGTTACAAATTCCAACTAATTCGCAAAATAACAGAGTGAATTCCAAACAGAAGAAAAGTGCTATCGAACCAACACGAAAGGTCCATGAAAGGTGGCGTTTCTCGCGAAAGCTTATGGTTTTCTGTTGTATGTTGTGGAAAAGAAAAACAAAATTGTTTATCTTTAATAACCAAGGCGTTAAAGTGAACGCTGATCGTTATGTACAGCATTTAAATGAGTTTCTTCCCAAGTGCAAAATTTTGTATCCTGACGGCGATTACATTTTCGCGCAAGATGGTGCGCCTTCTCATTAAGCAAAAGTGACTCGGCAGTATTTGACCCAGTACGCACTAAATTTCGTTGCAGCCAGCGAATGGTCACCAAATTTTCTGGATCTCAACCCACTGAATTATTTTGTCTGGGATACACTCCAAAAAAAAGTATAAGGGTCGCCGCGAACCATTTGACAACTTGGCGGAACTATGGGATCGCATTGAAGAATTTTGGGAACAAATACCACAACATCAAATTCAGGCTGCTATTCGCCAATGGAAACGACGTGTGATAACAGTGATTAATGAAAATGGTGGTCATATCGCTCATAAGTCTTACTGGTATTTGTTTGTTTCCAGTGAAAGTTGATGTTCTTATGCGGAAAGCCATTGTTTTGAACCTTCAGTTTGGACAGCTGTAACTCTGTTTGTAATTACATTATTTGAATAAAAATTTTATGGAATTCATTTGGGCATGTTCTTATTTAACTGCAAAATTTTCAAATGTCTACTAGGCTAATCATATTAATGAAACAGCGGTTCTTCAAACGGGACACGTTTTCTCCGCGCCACGTATACACGTATAGTCGTACACGTGACATACATACATACATACATACACACAAATGTATAATGATAAATATATGGATAATGATAAAAAGATAAAAACTAAAAACAAAATAAACGGTCGACAAGAACTGGAAACGTAAAAAATTACAATGATAATAGCAAAAATAATGATAATGATAATGAAAATAATAAAAATAATGATAATGATAATAAAAATAATAAAAATAATGATAATGATAAAAAAACGACCAAAATTAAAAACATCGAAAATAAACAGACGACAAGAAATAGAAGCATAGAAAAGATCAGTGTAAATACCATGCAAAAGGGCACTGCAGATACCGGGATGGGCAAGGCATCTATGTACATCCCACGTTATGTAACTTACGAGTACACTACACAAATGGATATTGCAAATTTGAAAACAAGTGTAAGTTCCACCATCTTACTCTTTGTAACACCTATGCAAGATATGGGAGGTGCAAATACGGACAAAATTGCCGTTACCACCACCCTGAAAGGAACGCGACAGGTGAGCAGGGCAAAACCAGCATCAAAGAGGGATACCAAACTTTTAGGCGTAGCCAACACAATTCAACTGATTAATAGCATCCAGCAAATATAAAGTAAACTGACAAATACAGGAATCCAAGAGCCGCACAGAAGGCACACACATAGACATTTCCTGCGATATCGGGACAACAGGTATCCAAAAAGATAAAGAGGGGAAAATTCTAGGAGGATCACAAGGCAACGAAACAGGTACCACCTTTGGAAAACGAATCGGAACTCTATAAATGGAAAAACCAGAGCGAAAAAATAAAACTAATTCTAGCCAACATTCAGGGCCTTAAATCAAACCATTCCCCGGACAAAGTCACATACCTGAAAGGACTCATGCAAGAAACGGAGCAGACTTTGCATGCCTCACGGAAACCCATCTAAAGGACTACCAGGCGAACTGTGAAAACTGTAAGTTTTGTGTTGACAAACAAGAAATACAAATTGACAACTATATCATACTCAGAGCCAACAGAACAGTAAGGTGTAAAGGAGGATGTGCTATTTACCCACGCGAAAGACATATGGCAGAAATGACTTAAGTATTTCAAACAACTACGTAGAATGTGTAGCAGCAAAAGTTGAAAAATTAAATCTAATATACTATTTCAGAAATGAAGCCTTATAGTACAGGGCTATTCAAACTAATTCATCCGATTTCAACTGAGAATACTTCCGTACCTATCAACGTGCATCAACTGGGCATACACCTCATGAAAGAGGAAATCTCCAAGTTTTACAAAATCACCGCGAGAGGGCTCCAAAGTCACGCCGTGGCCTAGCCTAGCAACAAACAGTCAGTGTGAAAATGGCGTCCGCACAGCAGAAGGCGTTTTGTGTGTTGCAGTTTTCGAGCTGTAAATCGGTAGTCACAGTGCAGCGTGAGTTTCGTCGACGTTACAGAACAGATCCACCGGGTGCTGCACTGTGACTACCGATTTACAGCTCGAAAACTGCAACACACAAAACGCCTTTGCTGTGCGGACGCCATTTTCACACTGACTGTTTGTTGCTAGGCTAGGCCATGGCGTGACTTTGGAGCCCTCTCGCGGTGATTTTGTAAAACTCGGAGATTTCCTCTTTCATGAGGTGTATGCCCAGTTGATGCACGTTGATAGGTACGGAAGTATTCTCAGTTGAAATCGGATGAATCACTTTGAATAGCCCTGTATATATAGATCGATATATATATATATCGGGTGGTCCGAAAAAAATGACGCATTTTTTAAAAATTAATATCTCAGTAACCCCCTTCCTTATCATAACAATTTTTATATGCAAGATACTTTCAAACTTCTTTTTTTGAATGCAAGAAACGGAATTCTGATATCTTTTATAGTTTTCTCGCAATTAACAAAAGTAACAACATGGGTCAAAAAAACAAAAATCGTAATATAATATCCGTTTTTTATACGATATCATTTTTATACGATATCATGCGATATTTTTGCAAGTTATTACAAAACTCTACAGGAATGAACAAGTCAAATTGTGGATATTTTTATTTTTTAACAATTCGTCAGTACCCTTAATGATGTTGTCAGAGGAAGATCGTATTCTCATTAAAAATTGTTACTGTGAAAAAGGATGGAAGACTGGAAGGTTATTGCAAGAGTTTCCCGGCAAAAAGTGGAAAAGGCGTGCAGTGGAAAGACTTTTAAAGAAGATTCGCGAATCGGGAAGTACTGCCAGAAAACCAGGAAGCGGTAGACCTAAAACAGCTTCGGTTCCAGAAAATGTGGATTACATCAACGATAAAATCTGCTCTCAAGAAGATAAACCAGGAAGTCATTTGTCACAAAGAACAATTGCTAAACATTTGAATATTGGAAAGACTTCTGTACACCGAATAATTAAAGCACAAAAACTAAAAGCCTTCAAAAGAATAGTATCTTCTAGAAAAAGTGATACTGTTAAGGATAAAAGAAAAACAAGGTGCAGAAAGTTACTTGATAATTTCTCTGTCGTTGATATTAAAAAGATAGTCTTCACGGATGAAAAAGATTTCACTCTAGAAATTCCGCGAAACCGTCAAAATGATGTTGTCTACGGGCGTGGTAAAAAGTGTGACATTTCAATAAACAGATTGTATCATGAAACGTCAAGATTCTCCAAAAAGGTTATGATATCTGCAGGGGTCTCTTGGAATGGCAAGACAGATGTTCATTTTATTGAAACTGAAAAGACAAAGGTGAATTCTGCAAATTACATTGAACTTTTAAGAACAAAATTGTTGCCGGATTGTCGTCGCCTGTATCAAGAAAATGATTTCATATTTCAACAAGATGGAGCACCGTCGCATACAAGCTACGCCACACAGTCGTTTCTGATTAGCAATACACCAAAATTAATAACGAAAAATGAGTGGCCACCACAAAGCCCAGATTGTAATCCTATGGACTACTCAATTTGGGAGTTACTAAAAGAGAAGGTTTACCGAGGTCGACGAGAAAAATTCACCGAATCAGAATTAAAAAGTGAAATACTTGAATCTTGGCAAGAAATTGGCATTAATGAAGTAAGAAGTATTATTTTTGTGTGGAAGAAAAGACTTAGATTAGTGTGTCAACAGAGTGGTGGTCCAATCGATCATTTACTGTAAATTAATTAGTTAAATTTCTGATTAAATTTTTCCTTTCTCATGATATTCGTTTTTTTGACCCATGTTGTTACTTTTGCTAATTGCGAGAAAACTATAAAAGATATCAGAATTCCGTTTCTTGCATTCAAAAAAAGAAGTTTGAAAGTATCTTGCATATAAAAATTGTCATGATAAGGAAGGGGGTTACTGAGATATTAATTTTTAAAAAATGCGTCATTTTTTTCGGACCACCCGATATATATATATATATATATAAATGTAACAGTTTTTTTGCGCACACCTACAGGTCGCTACAATTGGTGTAGAACAATGCGGTTTTCAACATTCGATGCGCCTTTTTATTGTGCAGTGCCCATGCTAAAAAAAAATTCCCTAACATAATTCCTTCCCCCCTTTTAGGGGTACAGTTCATACCCATGCCTGTACACGCATTTTTTTAATTTTTCATTTTTAATCATAATTTTGGCACAAAATAAGTCAATATTTACTAAACATTTAATATCATTCGATTCACAAAAGATTTTTCGATTCACAAAAGATTTCTTTATCGATTCAATACAAAAAATTACATAATTAAAACGGGCAATTTAAATAAACACGAGTTTAAAGTTAAACGAGCCACACTCGAAATTATTTACCGTGACTTTTGTGCGTTTTATTACTGTGGCTTTTGTACAAATAATTTTAAGTATGCACAAACAATTTGATAGGATATTGATTTATCATTCTATTTTTTAGTTGTCATAGAAATACGTTAATTAAGTTATCTGATTAGATGCGCTTTTATAGTTGAAGATCATTTTTAGAAAATTATTTATCTTCCCCACTTTAAAATATTACAAAATTTCTATTAGGTATCCTAATATCATTATGCCTGTCGCTGTAAGTAAGAAAATAGCAATTATTTTCCATTTTATGAAAATTTCGGACCCCCTAGGACTACAAAACCAATTTTCTCCTTTTTTTTATGAAAAATTTTTGATTTTCGGAAGTCTTTCGGTTATAAATTTGTACCAGTCTATTGTTTATCTATAATAATAATAATAATAATAATAATAATAATAATAATAAAAAGACGTGTGTGTGTGTGTGTTTGTGTGTATGTGTGTGTGTGTGTGTGTGTGTGTGTGTGTGTTCCAGCCATCAGCCTTAACTCCAAAATGGAAGCAGTTACAAACATGAAACTTCACACACATATTGATTAGGTCCCGAGGTTGTGCACGTGGGTGTTAATAAATTAAATAATTAATTTTAAAACATTAAATGACGTCATCAAGATCATTACGAAACCTATGGTAAAATTATTGAATACCCGGTTAGGTTCATTGAATGCCAGGTTAGGTCATCTGTACGCCCTTGACGAGTGGTTAGGTTAAGTCGTGATATTTTCGTTGGCTTTAACGAAAATATCATGACTTAACCTAACCAATCGTCAAGGGTGTACAATTAACCTAACCGGGCATTCAATTAACGTACCCGGGCATTCAATTAATCTAATCGGGTATTCAGTTGACCTAACCGGCCATTTAATTAACCTAATCGGGCATCATTACTATTATAATTTAGCAAAAATGTGTCTGCCTGTCTGTCCGCAGAAAAAACTTTTACGTTTCTGAACCGATTTCGACCAAACTTCGTATGGTGGATGGGGGTGATGAGTAATGAACGAAAATATATGTGTGACCAGCCCCCCCCACCACCACCAATTACTGGGCCCGAGGGCCCCCAGCACCGCGATAAAACTATAGAAAAGAACGCAGCAATGAAAATCTTGAGCTTCACATTGTGTCAATATTTGTGAAGCTTAAGATTTTCATGACTATAGTTTTATTGACCAAATAATTGAACCCCAGTAATTAGGGGCCTGCGACCCCCCAATTACTGTCGGTTCAATTATTTGGTCAATAAAACTATAGAAAAGAACGCAGTCATGAAAATCTTGAGCTTCACATCCGAGTTCATCGTATCAAGATTTGTGAAGTTTTAGATTTTCATGGCTGCGTTCTTTTCTGTAGTTTTATTGACCGAATAATTGGTTCGCCAGTAACTGGAGGGCCACAGGCACCCCAATTGCTGAGGCCCAAGGTGAGAGGAATGGGAACGATATCCAGATAAAGGGCTATTGATGTTCAAAATAAAATACGCCGTAGGCCCACAATTCGGTTTGGGTCGAAGGTCCAAGCACCGCAGATCTAGCAAAATCGGCGCGTAGCGCCGATCTTTTGCTAGTATGGTACTAATTGTAATGTACAGACCCCCGAACACACCAACTTCAAAATACTCAGCTTCTATTACAGAGGTCATAAACTGGATAAAAGATCTACTCTCCAACCCCAAATATTTTTCTCTGTGGTGATTTTAATTTTTCATTCATGAAATATAAAAGGTTAGGAAAAAATATATGTTTACACCAAGACAATGGGGGCACACTGGAAGACCAGGAGCAGGCAAAAATGCTCCTAGCTCTAGCCGATGAATTTATGTTAACACAAGAAATAACAGGAAACACAAGAAAAAACAACTGCCTACATTTGATATTTACAAACAACAGCAACCTAATTGATAACATAGAAATATCCCCAACTATAATATCTGATCACAACATTATTGAAATAACAACCAATATAAAAGCAACAGGAAAGGAAAGAACACGAACAATAGAAAGAAGCAAATTCAAAATTTTTAATTTTCACTCCAAAGCTATAAACTGGGAAGGTGTTGCATCCAGCATGGAAGCAATAGATTGGAAAACCATCTTCAAGGCCAAGACAACGGAAGAGATGCTAATGACCTTTGAGGAGAAGACGCTGGAAATTGTGGAAAGACATGCAACAAAGAGGAAAGAGAAGCAGGTTCGAGAGACAAAAGCGGTCAATGTTCCGAAAGAGAAAAAGAGTGTCTGTAAAATTAAGAAAATGCAAAAACAACAATATCAAAAAAATATTAAACGATAAACTGCAGAGTATGGATTGCGTTATACAGGCCCTAATTAAGAAGCATACAGAAAAAGAAGAAGACGACGCTAAGAAGCGATAAAGGTTAACTCAAAGTACTTCCATAATTTTGCAAAAAGGAAGTCGAAAAATCACACGACTATCGGACCTTCAAAAAATTAAGCCAATGCTTTATCTGATGATCTAACAGAAGTATTTGAAATATTAAGAGTTCAGCACGAATCATCTTTCAGTACCCCCAAAAACTGACAAACTGATATGCAATAGAAACGCGTTCTTTGAAGAAGAACTACAAGTGGAAAGTATAACGGACTTCGACTTTACAACAGATGATATTACACAAGCTATAGGGAAATTAAAAGCACTCTCAGCGGCAGGACCGGGGAAATGGAATGCCACACTGATCAAAAACTGCAAGAATGCAATCGCTGAGTCCTTATATTGGATATGGAGACGATCACTAGACACGCGAGAAATACCGGGTATCCTGAAGAGAGCGAACATAGTTCCAATATATAAAGGAAGAGATCGATCCGAGGCAAAACACTATAGGCCAGTATTGTTTACACTTCATCTCACTAAATATATGCAAGAATAGTTAGAGAAAAATCTGACTTTATCGAAACAAAAAAAAATTAAGTGATAACTAACATGGATTCCGGTCAGGCAGATCATGCTTATCACAACTAATGGAACACTACAACATTATTGATCCACTTGAAAGTAATGAAAATTATGATGTAATATAATGAAATAAGGCTTTCGACAAGTGTGACCATGGGAATCATAATAATAAACTAAAATATATTGGAATAACAGGAAAAGTAGGAAAATGGATATATAATTTCCTCAGTGAGCGGCGGTCCTCAGTTCAGCACCACAAGGAACAGTATTAGCTCCATTACTCTTCATAACCATGCTAACTGACATAGATGAGGACATTACCAGGGACAACAGAGTAACATCCTTTGCTGAGGTAGAAAAATAAGAAACCCAGAGGATATCGGATCTTTACCAACAGACATGAACAGAATCTACAAGTGGTCGGAAGACAACACTATGAAATTTAACACGGAAAAAGGTAAGGAAAAAGGGAGGACCTAAATTCAAGAAATTCAGGGAAATTCTAAAGCAAAAGATTTAGTTGTAATGACTAATGATGTGAAATTTGAAACACAAAATAAGATACCAGTAAACAGAGCAAAAAGAATAACCGGACATATACTGAGAACCTGATAACCTTTAAACGAAGGGCTATGAATATAATGATTCCTCTATTGAAAACAGTGATCATACCCAAGTTGGAATACTGCTCAGTCCGAACATCCCCATATAAAAAAGAAGACATTAGTCAACTAGAAGGGATTCAGAGAAGCTTCACATCGAAGATCAATGGGTGCAAAGAACTAAATTACTGAGAAAGGTTAGTTACGCGAATCAAATTTATATTCACTGGAAAGAAGAAGAGAGAGGTACGCCATTATTTACACTTGGAAAATAATTGAGAAACTACCTCTTAATCTTACTCTGAACCATATAAGCCCGCAAACAACAATGAAAAGTAGAAAAGTAAGACTGTGTCGTGTTCCCAAATTAAAGGCTAGAGAGGAAACATCCTTAACCCTGAAGGAAAATAGTTTTGTTGTAAGAGGACTAAGACTGTTTAACCAGCTGTCCAAGGAACCAAGGAACACGAGTGGTGTTGCGGTGAACATCTACAAAAGAAGATTAAACGCCTGGCTCAGAACAATCCCAGATGAGCCAGGGGTACCTGGCTATGTGAGGTGAAGAGTGCAAGAAACCAACTCTCAACTTCACCGGGCCAACTCGAGAGGAGGGGTAACAAGCTTGACCTTCGTGAAATGAGGAATCATCGCACTGAACACTTAAAAGGTTAAGGGGTATATATGCATACATACCCATAAATACGCACCCGCATACATATGAGGCGCTCCGGACCACAAGTTGCCAGTCGCCAAAATTAAAAAACAGAGAAAACTGCAGTTAAAGTTTGTCAACTTGCGAAATGCCATAACTTTTGAATCACTAACAATATTTAATTGATTTCGACCATACGTACAGGTCCACAATCTGCTCCGACTCACCCACGGGATAGAGGAAGGGTGGGGGAATATAATGGTATAAATAACTCAATTCTGGCCTCACTGGCGCTTGGCAGGTTGTGGTCCGAAGCGCTTCATATCTACATACATGGCCCAATATACATCCAAATAAATGGGAGTGGTCAAGGGGCAAATACCAAGGGGTGAATGTCCACAAAAACGCCACCCCCCCCCCTATAGAGGAAAAAGAGAGTCAAAATCAAAGTCCACGGTTTTCATGATGCCTGCACACTCTGAGTTTGAAAGATTGGAGGTTAAAGACAGGGGGAAAGATGGATTAAGGAAGCTTGTTCCAGAGTTTACTGGTTGAGTAGATGAAAGATTAAAAATACAGATTGAACCTTGTGTTAGAGAGTTGGGCAGAAAAGGAATGAGAATGTGTCGAAAATCTGGTACTGTGTGCTCTTCTTAAAGGAGGAGACATGCGTGGAATTGATGAGAAAAACTCCACACGGTCAAGTAGAGCTGTGTGAGTCATGAAAAGTCATAAAGTGGCTGTTCGGAGGGACGGTTTGGGAAGCGAGAGGAGAAGTGAAGAGTGGAATCATTGGCATAGGCGTAGATAGGACAGGAAATGCCACTTAACAAATCATTGATAAATAAAAGGAAAAGAGTGGGTGAAGGGATACAGCCCTAAGGAACACCACCATTACTGGCTTTAGGAGAACAGTGGCCATCTACAACCGCAGCTATAGATCGGTTAGAAAGGAAATCGGAGATAAAGGCACAGATAGAAGGATAAAACCCGAAGGAGGGCAGTTTCAAAATTAAGAATTTGTGCCAGACTGAATCAAAAACTTTTGATATGTCTAGCGGAATAGGAAATGTTTCACCGAAATCCCGAAAGGACGATGACCAAGAGTCAGAGAGATATGCAAGATAATCACCAGCAGAGAGTCCATTGCGGAACACATACTGACGATCTAAAAGAATATTGCCAGAAGCGAGGTGTTTAAGAATCTTCCTATTAAGGATAGATTCAAAAACTTTAGAAAGGCAAGAAATCAAAGCAATTGGGTAATAGTTGGAGGGACGAGAGTGGTCACCCTTCTTTGGGATAGGCTAAATGAAAGCAAACTTCCAACAAGAAGGAAAAGTACTAGATGAAAGACAAATGCAAAAGAATTTGCCTAGGCAGGGTGTCAGCACAGAAGCAGTTCTTGAGAACAAGAGAGACACCATCAGGACTGTACGCTTTCCTAGAGTTGAGCTCAGATAGGGCAGAAAGAACATCTTTGGGTGAGATTCTAATTTGAGATGTAATTAAGTCAGAGGGAGGAGGAGATGGAGGAACAACACCGGAATCGTTTAGGGTTGAGTTGGAGGCGAAATTTTGAGCGAAAAGTTCATCTTTATCGAGAGAAGAGACGGCAACTGAGCCGTCGGAATGGAAAATAGGAGGGAAAGAAGGAGAATTAAAGGTGTTGGAGAAGTTCTTGGCTAGATACCAGAAAGAGCGAAAAGAATTACGATTGGATAAGTTTTCACATTTTTCTGATGAAGGAATGTTTGGCGAGTTGAAGAACAGACTTTGCACGATTCCGGGCAGAAATATAAGCTAAGTGAGAGTCAGCAGTTGGATGGCGATGGTACCTTCTGAAAGCCTCCTCTCTGTTGCAGATAGCATTAGAACAAGTAAAGTTAAAACAAGGGTTTTTTTGCATTAGTAGTAGGAATAGAATATGGAATGTAGGCCTCCACGCCCGAGAGAATTACCTCCATGATGCGCTCACCACACTCGGAGGGACCCCGTCACGAAAACAGTAATCATCCCATGGGAAGTCAGAGATGTACTGCCTAAGGGCGCCCCAATCAGCGGCACCAAAGTGCCAAAGGCGTCTACTCTTGGAAGGATCTAACAGCCGATTTGGAGCGATATAATATTGTGGTCGGAGGAGCCCAACTAAAAAAAAAAGTTTGACAAAGTAAGAAGGATGAGAGGTGAGAAATAAATCCAGAATGTTGGACCTATCTCCAAGGGGATCGGGGATACGAGTGAGGTGCTGTACTATTTGCGCTAGGCCATTCAAGATAGAAAAGTTGTAAGCTAGTTCACCAGAGATGTCAGTGAAATGGGAGGAAAGCCAAAGGTGGTGGTTAACATTGAGATCACCTAAAATGGAGATTTCAGCAAAAGGAGAGTGGGATAGAATGTATTCCACTTTGGAAGTGAGGTAGTCAAAGAATTTGGGATAATCAGTAAAATTAGGAGAAAAGTAGACAGCGTCGATGTATTTAGTTTGAGATTGGCATGTAAGCCGTAGCCAGAGGATGTAGAATTCGGACGATTCAAGTCCGGGAATACGAAAGCAAGTTCGGTCATTGCGTACATGTACGCAACATCCACCTTGAGAGTGAAATTGAGTTTCGAGAAAGTAGGAAGGTACAGAAAATGGATTGATGTCAGTTATCCCCGACACCTGAGTTTCAGTGAGGAAGAGAAGATGAGCATACTGTAGAACATAGCATAGAACTGTCATTAACAAGCATATTTTATGCTTTATTGGCGGAATGGAGTTACTTCGTAAATCTTGTTAGATAATGCAGTGTAATGAGGTTATTGTTATTGATTTTAAAGATATAAAGACAAAGAGGGCTAAAATACATAGAGATTATCTGCATTAAGTTTTAGACATACTGTACGTTTATAAATGATATTCAGCTAAGATTACGGAATCGTATTTGTTCGAATACAAAAGAAGCTCAACATATTAAATATTAAATAATTAAATCTTAAACATCTTACTAATTGAGTATCTCAATCTTAGATACCTTGAACTTGCACATATTTAATTTTATCATTTATTATTTGTATTGTTTTTGTTATACTATATAGGAATATTAATTAATGTTTAGCCAAGCAGGCAAGAAGACACACAAACGAGAATTAATTCTATTATTGTATTTTCACTTTAACGTCAGTCAGTTTGATGTCACATGTTTGTGTCTGTAAACTCAAGTAGTGATTCAGTGTTATTTACTGAAGAAATAAGAGTATAGTTGCTTACTGAGCCAATAATGTTCCTTACTAAGAAACAACAGATTGTTGATTTGATGAAAAATTAACATACTGTAGTGGCGGTATATACGAGTACTTACTCAAAAATAGATTGCTGGTTGCTGGTTGCTGTCTTGCTCTGAACTCCCTTTCGGATGATGTCTTAGTCGAAGCTTTTATTTATACATATACAGTATATATATATATATATATATGTGTGTGTGTGTGTGTGTGTGACGACCTCTTTAATAACCCCTCCTTACCAAAAATAACCCCAATTTAAAATTGGATTTGTAAGTTTTAGAATTAGATTAACCTTTTGCAGACTTTAACTTATTATTATTATTATTATTATTAATTTTGGAGGCTATTTAACCTTTTTTGTAACGCGGCAAAGGTCATATGACAGAAGGGATCTACAGTATTGCGTTGGATCTCTACTACGGATCGCTACATCATCTGTACGCAGAGGAGGGTCACCCATCCAACTGCTGAACACATTCAACGTAGCTTAACCTCGCTGATGTAACGGAAAGCGGTGTTGCGACGTGGCTACCACGTATATCTTATCATTATTATTCATATAAAAGTACTCACTATATTTTCTTTCGAATCATCTAAAAATACGAAATAACAAAATTGTCCAAATTCCGTTTTAAGTTTGGAAGGAAAAGCTTTTACGACGTCTTTCATAACTTTACTTCACTTTCTCTTTTTGCATAATTGAGTCGTAAGAACCGCTTTAATAAACGGAAGGAGAGTCCATTTGGCGTCAATTCATGTTGGTTTCTGAATGAGGAAGGAGGATCGCGCTTTACCCCCTAATCTCTTCCGGTCTTTTCATACGCGTTTAATAATGCTGTTCCCGGTTTACGGAAATCTTATTTCCGGTGTAAGGAATTCAGCCATTTTATGTTGTTCGTTTAAGCATTACGAGGAATGGTGGTCGTGTTATTGGTCATAATGTATCATTTGTCATTTGTTTTGCTTTCAGTACTAATCGTGCGAGGCTTTTGAGTAACGTCTTCATTTTGTCGCAAAGACAGAGTTACCGCTGAACTAAGACCCAGTGTTTGCATTTTGGAATTAAAGGACTATTTTTCCTAAATAATATTTACCACGTCACAACACAGAATAGTCGTGATTTTCAAGTGGTATTACCTTTCAGAGAAATACGATATCTATCACTTTACTTTGGATCAGTTGTGTTCGCTATCTTTACGTTGCCATTCTCGTTTTGCTTTCTTACTGAAGCTTCGTTTCTCTAAGAACTAAAATATCGAAAAAGATTAGAGGAAAGCAGCGAATTGCAATTAATAATTAGAAAAAATCAATATTTGTAATGAAATCATTCGTTACTCTTTCAACGTCTTAGTTTCTGAAAGAGAAAGAAAAAATGTCGGTTTTATTTATCATTATCAACCTACACTTTGGTGCGCTTCGGTGGTGTAGTGGTTAGCGTCGTTGACTACAAATCCATCGGTCCCGGGATCGAGACCCGCTGACGGCAGCCGGCGCGCAGCAAAACCCAGCTGTTCATCCTTCCACACAATAAAGAAAGTGGTTCGTAGATAAATGGGTAACCTGGGTGGCCTAGTGGTTAAGACGCTGTGCTGCTGGTGGGGGGCGTGGTTCGGATTCCACGTTAAACTGTAGGTCTAAGGTGGAGTGAAAAGCTTGACCTTCGTCAGAATGAACAATTCGGGCGGAAGATAAACAAAGGTTCACTCCTACATCATCTAATGCCATGCGACGAGTCCTGCTCATGGCCACCTCTTTTCTTGCGAACGAAAACCGATACTGCAAAGCGGTGTCCAGACGACACCAACCGTGATGTAAAGAACAGAGGACATGCAGGGCAGTTGGCATGGTTGGGGCGGGGGGAAATTGCCGAGAAATTTTATAGAACAGTTGGAAACTGTGAATAAAAACATGAACGTCATTCATACGTTTGAACATCGATCTACTCGAAGAAATCGCCCAAAATTAAATCAAGATTGTTTTTGAACGCACTGACGGAAGAGTTGGAAACAACTTCAGGAGGAAGCCTATTCCAGTGATTGGTAATCTTGTTCGTGAAGAAGTTATCACAAATATTTCTATTGAACCCTTTGCGTTCAAGTTTGTAACCGTTGCTTCGAATCGGGTTCAGGTTAAGTGTATGACAAAGGCCGGGATTAATTTCATCGCTCTGGCTTGAACATTCTTAAGCCTTTGTACAGTTACAAGGAGTTACAAGGAAAAGAAGTACCTCAAAAGGCCTTGCGGCCCATACGGAGGAGATACCAATGGCAACGGGTGCCAGGGAAAATTTTCTATACACTCAAATAGTGTGCAAGATTTGATCTAACCTTTTCTTGAACTGATCCACAGAGGAACTGTTCACAACTTCTGAAGGTAACCTGTTCCACGTGTCACAGATCTTATACGTAAAGTAATTCCCACACACACTAGTCCTAAACCGTTTCAAATCCAACTTCCAACCATTGTTGCGAGTTGGGTTATCATTTAAACTAAACATGCTTCTAAAATCGACATCGTTGAACCCGCGTAAGAGCTTGAAAACTTCGATCAGTTGACCGCGCAGCCTCCGAGTTTCCAGCGAAAACAAGTTCAGGGCGTGTAACCGTCGATTGTAGCCCATATACCTAACGGAAGGGATTAACTTTGTGGCCCTCGTCTGCACTCGCTCCAGCCTCTCAATATCTTTCCTGAGGGTGGGCGACCAGAACTGCACTGCATACTCCAGGTGCGGCCGAACCAAGGAATTGTACAGCGAGAGCACAATCTCCTTGTTCCGAAACTAAAATTGCCTCCTGATATAACCCAACAGCTTCTGGGCTTTCTTTTCCACCTCTACGCACTGTTTGGTAAACTTAAGGTCGCTGCTAATTAGCACACCCAAGTCCTTTTCCAAATCAGTCACCTCGATATTACTCCCCAACATCGAGTAGTCCGACTTGGGATTGGCATAGCCAATGTGCATGACCTTGCATTTGCCCAAGTTAAACGGCATTTGCCATTTTTCGGACCACTCTCCTATCCTACCTAGGTCCGCACGAAGTTCCTCGATCGCTTCGGGCGTCCCAACATTGGCCCCAAGCTTGGTGTCATCAGCGAATTTGGCGATCCGACTGACGATGCCACCGTCTATATCATTTATGTAAATGATAAACAACAGTGACCCCAAAACGGAACCCTGAGGAACCCCACTAGTGACCGAGGCCCAACCCGAACTGTCCCCTTTAATTACAACCCTCTGCCGCCTATTCTTCAGCCAGTTTCCAATCCACCTACCTACTACCCCACCGATACCCAGCGCGCGCACTTTCGCCATTAGCCGGCGGTGAGGTACCTTATCAAAGGCTTTCTGAAAGTCGAGATAAAGTATATCAATCGCCCTACTCTTATCATACTCATTCAACATGACGTGGAAAAACTCCAGCAAGTTGGTGAGACACGACCTATGCCGTCTAAACCCATCTTGGGAGTCCCCAAGCAGCTTGTAGGAATCTAAATGGTCAACGATCCTATCCGCTATTATCCCCTCTAATAATTTACTTACAACTGAAGTGAGACTAATGGGACGATAGTTCCCTGGACTTTCGCGATCCCCTTTCTTGAAGATAGGGGTCACGTTGGCTTCCCTCCAGTCACCAGGCACCTGGCCTGTCTCCAACGATTTGTTGAAGACTGTAGCCAGGTGGGGAGCCACCTGGTCGCGCACTTCCCGCAACACTCTGGGGAGAAACTGGTCTGGCCCAGGAGCCTTAAACGCGCTTAGTTTGTCTATTCTATCGGCAACGACTGTCGCGGTACATCGAACACGCCTGGCTCGGGGATGATGCGGGTGTCCTCCCTGGTGAACACTCCCGCAAAGTACTCATTAAGCACATTGGCGATGTCCGCGTCGGAGTTCCGCAGAGCGCCGCTTCTAATGGGCTTTCTACTATTAACATAACTGAAGAACTCCTTAGGGTTCCCCTTGCAGAGGCTTGCCACCCGTAGTGCTTCGTTACGTTTCGCTAGCCTAACCTTCGCCTTCACTTCCCTACACAGGCGGACATACGCTTCAGTGTTCTCATGGGAACGATTGGCCTTCGCCCTCCTATACGCTACTTTCCTATTTCGGATAGCCGAAGCGATGTCACGATTGAACCACTTATGCTGCGTTGAAGTAGGGGTGACCGGTTTTGAGGGTATGGCAGCAGACTGCAGCACCATAAACTCGTCCCGGAATGCACTCCACACTCTCTCAACATCGCCACCGACCTCTAACCCCATCTCTCCTACGTTATCCCTGAGGCTAACAAAGTTCGCCCGCCGGAGATCGAGCTTACTGCCTCTCGAGTTACTACGCTTCACCCGAGGGACGCAGGGACGCACACACGGAACCTAATAAGACCGTGATCACTCCCGCCCAACGATTCGTCAACGGTGAGGCCAGTGACGAGGTTGTCTTCGGTCGTGAATACTAAGTCTAGAACGCTTTCGCCTCGTGTAGGCTCGTTGACCCACTGAGTGAGGAAGTTCTCATCAGCAAAGTCAACTAGCCTCCTCCCTTCAGCATCGGCAGTCCTGTTTTCCCACTTTATGCCGCGACAGTTGAAGTCTCCTAAAACTACACACACCCTATCCCCTAGCAGGCTACTGAGTTCGGTGTACAGGGCTGTATCCTCCTCGAGGAGGAGATGCGGAGGTCTGTACACCAAGATTAACCTATAGCTCGTCCCTCCCACGTTCAGATCGACGCCAAGCAACTCCCGTTCCGACTGGAACTGGCAGTCAACCGGACTCAACGTGTCTCTGACGTATATTAGTACCCCACCCCCCTCCCCACGGGTGCGGTCTTTGCGAAACATTCTATACCCGGGAATTTCGAACTCCCCAACGTAGTCCCTACGATCAGTATGAATCCAGGACTCGGTGATAGCAACGATATCCTGATGCTAAGAGCGCCCGTAGTTCGCAAAACTTGTTCCTAATCGACCTAACATTAAAAAGCATTGCACGGAGAGAGAGAGAGAGAGAGAGAGAGAGAGAGAGAGAGAGAGAGAGAGAGAGAGAGAGATATTTATGATCTGTAAGTACCATATATAAACTACAAATTCCTTCGTTTTCATTGTATATATTATAGGTAATATTTGTCAAAAGGACCGAACTACATCTCAAAGTATTAATACTTTAATTAAATCAGCTTAAATCGAACTTGGAACGTTTCTCCGTTAATTAACTCTGAAAACATTGCAATTTGAAACACGCGCATAAACCTGCTCCCAAAATGTAACTTTCTTCTCAGAGGGAAAAGGAATAGGAAATTAATAGTGAATTGACTTCAAACTATTTTCATCATTGCATTTAAATGTACCAAAGGATGAAAATGAGTTGTGGGAAAACGAGGAATTTTGCGGACAATAAATAATTCATTCATTCGGTCATCACGTTGGTCACGATGAAGCACCGTTGAGTGTTCATCTAAATGCTCCTACTCCGCCCACACCTGCTTCAGCTTTGAAAACAATATGTCGAGCTTTCAAGTTGCCATGTGTCCACTTCCCAAAAGCAACGTTCAGTCATTGCTTCCGTGACTGGTTCAGAATCCCTTCAAAGATTGCGATACCGAAGAAAGGTGTTTACATTATAATTTAGCGGTTCACTGAAAGCTCCACTACATCACAAAAGATTATGAACCAGAAATTAAAACTAAGAAGTTACTGAAAAAAACTATGATTTGTATCTTTACGTCATAAACTTTGAGTCACTTCTCTTATTCCTTTCATTATTTTGGCTTTTGGCTTTTGCTGAGTTCGAACGCATTTTACAAAGCTCCTGAAAAGCGATTAAATTCTATCTTTTTGTGTGTGTATCTGATTGATTGTCTAATTTGTCGTTTTACTAACATTTTGCTCATTAGTGATTTAAATTATTTTACATTAATATTTTAATTACTGAAGTATTTAGTGTGTTCATCGTTGCATGTGAGTACACAAATTGGTACCGTTTATTATTATTATTATTATTATTACAGTATTTCTATTCTATTAATATATACAGTATATGATAATAAAAACCCACTCTAATAGACAGAGTTTATTTCCACAACAGTTTCGATGCCCACTGGCATCCTCTTCGGGTGGATACAGAAAAATGAATGAACCAAAAACAAGAGGGAAAACAGTCCAGGGACCATTAAGAAATTCGCACCTAGGTTAGATCCCGTTCTCCCGACACTGGAAGGACATTTTTATTAAAGGGACCCGCTTATAAGTACATTCGCACAATTTAAAACTATCTTCTTGTTCTATAAATACAGATTCTATTATTTTTTTTATATAATTAGTACACTTATTATTAAATTTATTACATTTAATATTGCATTATTATTCATTACAGAAATTATAAATTTATTATTACATTGATTATTACATTGTTGTTTATTATACAGAAATTATAAACCGATAAATGAATGAAAACGGCGAGAAGGAAACAATCCAGAGACCATTAAGAAATTCGCACCTAGGCTAGATCCCGTTCCCCCGACCCCAGAAAGGCATTTTTATTAAAGGGTCCCTCTTATAAGTATATCCGCACAAATTAAAACTATCTTGTTCTATACATACAGATTCTATTATTTTGACATAATTACTGCATTCATTATTGCATTTATATTTTTTAACATTTATTATTATTACCTTTACACTAATAATTATTACATTTATTTTATTACCTTCATTATTACATTTATTGCATTTATATTTATTTTCACATTTATTATTTCCATTATTACATTTACATTTACGTTTATTATTCCATTTACATTTTACCGAAAAAAAAAAACCCGAATGAACCAAAAGCGAGTAAGGAAACAATCTAGAGACCTTTAAGAAATTCACACTTACTGTAGGTTAGAGCCAGTTCACCCAACTCCGTAAGGGATTTTTTTTACCAAGAATCTCATTAAAGGGTCCAACTTATAAGTACCTTCGCACAAATTAAAATTATCTTCTTGTTCTATACATACAGATTCTATTATTTTTCGTTTGACAATTATTACATTTATAAAGTACCTTACTTGATTCCCAATCTATAGCATGATTATTTCGGCTGGCGTGATAAAAAATGGCATTATTAGTATTACAACTTCTGAAGGCATATTTGCGTTCTTTAATACGGGTTTCAATATTTCTTCCAGTTTCTCCTACGTATACTAAATCACAACTTTTACAGGGAATGCTGTAGATACAGGCTTCTTCCTGTTTTTCAGCGTTATTCCTAACCAATTTACTTTTCATGGTAGACGAATATTTGAACACCAAAGCAAACTTAAAATCTTTCGTCAACGGTTTTACTCTTTCTAAGTCGGCAATGTAAGGCAAACTCACATATTGTTTTTGATTAACTGAAGGTTCCGAGGGGCATAAAAAGATTTTCTGGCTTTAAAATATGCCTTTCTGATAAACCACTGAGGATATTTTAAATCCTTAAAAGTGTTCCAAATCTTTGAATTTTCCCGGTCCAGCAAATGTGGGCTACAAATCCTGAGTGCTCTTAGAAACATGGAAGAAATAATTGAGCTTTTAACCCCTTCATCATGATATGAAAAATAATGAACGTACTTTCCGCTTTCGTTAATGACCAAAACATCTAGAAAAGGTAATTGTTTGTCGTTCTCCCATTCATATTTAAATTTAATAGAGGGAACAAGATTATTTAATGACCAAAATGAGAAAATATCATCTACATAACGAAACCAAATTAGATTCCTGGGACATATTGTTTGCAACAATTCCGACTCATAATATTCCATGTATAATGTACTCAGTATTGGTGAAGGGGTTAAAAGCTCAATTATTTCATTCAGAATTCATCAGTGTAATGAAATGGTTGACCACCAATAAACTCTTCCTAAATACCAGTTAAACAAATTTCGTGATTTTTACTAATAAAAGAAATGTATATCTTGATGAACTTAATGTTAATAAAATCGCCATAAAGGAGTGTACTGTAACAAAATTTCTTGGTGTAATGCTAGATAAGAATTTGCAAGAAAAAGATTTCAAAGAGCGTTGCTATAATGTTTAAACTTAGAAATGTAGTCCCTAAACAAGTTTTATTGACTCCTTATCATACTCTTGTTCTTCCTTATATAACATACTGCACTCTTGTTTGGGGAAACTCCGCTAACAACGCATTAAATGGTATCTTTGTCATCCAAAAACGAGCAATAAGGTTATTATCTGATGCTGATTTCCTTGATCACTCGAGTGCATTATTTAAAGAGCTAAACCTACCAAAGCTCAACGATATAACCAAACTGGCACATTTTATTTTTATTTCCAAGTGTAAGAACATCATTAATTTGCAATGGGTAAATAGATATTTTGTAACTCATCAAGCAATCCACTCGTATCAGACCAGAAATAGATCAAAGCTTGTTATACCTCAATTTAGATTGTCTTCATCTCAAAAACTACCCATTCTCATTGGATTGAAACTATGGAATGACTTGCATGCCGATATAAAAAATAGGATCAACTGAAGAAAACGCACCTCAAAAACACCAACTGAAGAAAGCGCACCTCAAATTAACCCAACTGAAGGAAACGCACCTTAAATGGATAAACTGTAGAAATAGGTTTCAGAAAGAAAACTTTCAGAATATATATTTTTATTTTTACATGAAGGCTAAAATAATAATTTATTGCATAAAAATTATTTCTAAAAATTTTTGGGATCACCTGAAGATTAGGGACCCCAGCCTTCTTTAATTAGCCTTATAAGGCTAACTAACGAAAATATCACGACCTAACCTAACCAATCGTTAGGTCAACTGTACGCCCTTGACGATTGGTTAGGTTAGGTCGTGATATTTTCGTTAGTTAGCCTTATAAAACTAACTAAAGAAGGCTGGGGACCCTGATCTTCAGGTGATCCAAATTTTGAAGTAAAAGATGTCACAGGAATTCAAACAGGGTATTGTTCAGACATGTGAATACAAAAATTGTTGAAGGCATCGTTGCTAAATCTGTCCCTCCACATAAATTCATTTAAGTATGAATTAAGCATGCTGCGTCTGCACCCATGCAGTTAAACTAACTCATATGTGGCAACTGAAGAATACGCACCTCAATTTTGGCCAACTGAAGAAAGCGCACCTTTCTAGACTTGAGGTGCGTTTTCTTCAGTTGATCCAAAAAATATTGTGAATGTAAATTTGTTTAAAACCAAGTTGAAATCCCCATTAATAATGGCATACTAACAAAACTCTAGGATTAATGTCCACTAATATTGTTTAATATTGTCCATTAATATTGTTTAATATTGTAATACATGTTTTAACTATTAACAATACTTATTTACTTATTTATTTATTTATTATTATTAATTAATAACAACTAGCTGCTTATTTTTAATAAGAGCCCAGTAAAGCCTAAAGCGTAAGGGCCAAATTAAATTAAATAAATAGTCGAGTTATACTAACACTGTTTTGGGATACACGAGGCCCTATCCTTGAACATTATCTAGAGTGTAGAACTACAGTAACAAGTGCATCGTATTCTGACATGCTTCGGAATGAGTTAAAGCAAGCAATTCGCACAAAACGGAGAGGAGATTGTCGGAAGGTGTTATTCTGTTACACGACAATGCGCGCCCTCATACCGCTGCACAGACTAGAAAATGCCTTCAAGAACTTAAATTTGAAGTTCTCGACCATCCAGCCTACAATCGAGACCTGGCACCTTTGGATTTTTACCTGTTTGGACCACTAAAAGACGCTTTGAGAGGTCAGCGATTCCAAAGCGATGATGACCTGAAGGAGGCGGTGCATGGCTGGCTACGCACACAGCCAAAAACATTCTTTTGTGATGGCATTAGGAAGCTTGTAGATCGCTGGACTAAGTGTATTGAGAAACAGGGAGACTATGTTGAGAAGTGATGTGTTTATAATCTATCAGATGTGAAAATAAAAAAAATAAAATAAATAAAATAAGATGAACCAAACATTGTTAGCAGAGCTAATCTAGCTTTTTCATTAATACAAAAGAATTTGGTAAAGAGTTCCATTCTGCAAGAATAAGATTCTCTACTCTTTCTATTGATTGTTGTTATCTGGTTACACCCAAAATTGACGACTCTAATTCCTTTTCTTGTAACTTTAGATGAAGATCAATAAATTTAGTCTTCCATACTGCACTTTCTTGGAAATCAACTAATTCCATTTCTAAGTTACCAATGTCGAGCCAATGAAAAGCTAATAACTGAAGATCTTCAAATTGAATAGTATTGGAGAATTCGATGAATTGTAATGTTGCATCAATTTGTCGGAATTATGAAAACCTCTCTGAAAAGGATTGTCTGGCATCTCTTATTGAAGAGTACTTTTTGAGTTCGTCGGATTTATTTTCTTCATTGTCTGCAAGATATTTTGAAGTCAAGAAGTGTTTCTGCAATAATGGGAAATATTTCAATTTTTCTTCTTCCAGATCTTTTGAGAAAATATTTAGTCTTTTCAAAAGCTTGAATATTTTCAAACATCGATGATACAACACAGCCGCGACCTTGCAACTTTTTATTTAAAGCATTGTAATGCAATGTGAAATCAGCGAAAAAATGTAAGTCATTCAACCAATTCATGTCAGTCAGTTCTGGATATTGATGTTCGTTTATATTAAAAAAATATCTTATTTCTTTTATCAATTCAACAAAGGGATTCAAAACTTGACCACGACTTAACCATCTGACATTGTTATACATGACTAACCCTGAAAATTGAGAATCAACCTCATCTAATAGTTTGGTAAATTGACGTTTGTTAAGATCGTGAGCAACTATAAAATTGACAATCTTTGTCACAAGAGACATCATTTTCAAGTGATTTTAAACTTTTTTTTGCCCAAGAGCTTCTTGGCGTAAAATACAATGAAATTCAACTAAAGGGTGTTTCACTTCTTGTTTAAGTAATTGAACAAACCTAACATTTTTTTCAATCATACTCGGAGCTCCATCAGTCGTCGCAGATACAATATTTCTGAAATTAATACCCATTTGGATGAATTCCTTCTTCAATTCATTCATAATATTCTGTCCTGTGGTTTTCTCAGGCAGTGTCATCAATTTAATGAGCTCTTCCTTCATTATATTTTCGGAATAAACTCTTGCAATAAGTGCTAGACGGGCCTGTGATATGACATCTGTACTTTCATCCAAACAAATTGAAAACATTCCAGCATTTGTCCATGATAATTATTCTCTCTTTGACCGTATTTCTGGCCACAACAACTCATTAGTACGTTTAATTATTTGATCTTTATTCTGAAAATCTTCAAATAAATAATCTGAGCAGTTTATAAAAGCTTCTTTTAAATAATCACCATCAGAAAGTGGTTTTCCGTGTTGAGCAATGGTAGATGATAATTGAAAACTAGCTGCTGTAATATTGTTGTTTGGTTTAAAAATTCTTTTGAAAATAGGAGAGTGTTGTTGCTGTTGGTTTAATTGCCGTATAATAATTTCATTCCTTTCCTCATCTGACATTGAACACAAATTTTGGTAGTTACTTTCAAAATGTCACTTAATATTATAAAAGCTAGCAACAATGTCCATTTTGCAAATACAACAAAAAGCTTTATTATTTCGTTTAATAACACCGTATTCTACTACCTTCAGAACTAGTTTTTCGTTTTTTGTAGCCATTTTTTTATGGGTGATAATTTCTGCACTAATAATTTGACTCCCAAACTTAAGTACTTGAACTGCAAAACTGGGAAGGCGGATGACCGCGCGGCGCACACCATGAGTCGGTTCTCATACATACACGCACGTTTTTAAACGTATATTATGCGTTTAAAAACGTTTCAATGTGTATTAGCTGTTTATTTCGGTGGGAGAATAAAATAATTTTAAAACTGTAAGGCAGAAAATTTTAAAAATTAAAGTAATATTTTATTTAAATAAGAGCTCGTGGGTCACTAAAAATTACCTCGTGGGCCAGTACTTGACCCGCGGGTCAGTGGTTCGCCATCACTGCTCTAGACCTCTCAATTACCTACTACTAAAAAAAAAAAAGAAATTGTGCGTGTGTGTAGAAATTTCTTCTTTTAGTATTTCCGGACTCTTGTTTCCTGTTTTCATTTCACTAATCCATAACTCTTTCCAGACTCTTCTGCCTACCTGTTATATTGGGAAATTAATTTTAATTTTTCATTTGAACGTTTTTCTAGCTATGGCCCCTAACGTACGTGAGTGTTCCCACTGTGGTGGAAAATTTTCTCAGTAAGAACTTTTTTACCGTTCTCTCTTCTAACCCTTTAGTTTGCGGATTTTTCGTAAACCGATAAGAACTACGAAACGAGGTGATTTCGGCGAGAGAAGAACTTCGAAGAAGAGGAAGAGAGGCAAACGCGTTGAGAGAGGAATTTAGTGCTTTCACAGCTAGGTTCAACTCACTGCAGGATTTTGTTTCAGAGAGTCTTGGCGCGAGTTCTCACACAGGACTGAGATCGCGCGAAGACTCTACGACGAATCCCCAACCAGTCGTCATTTCAGCACCCCTTTCCCCTTCGGGTAATCGAGAGTTTGAGCTAGTTCGAAATGGGGCCTGACCTAGTTAGTATAAACCTTGCTTAAGAGTACTTACAACTAATAGATTTTCTGTCTTAAAGCCAGAACAGAATGACACGCAGGAAATTAGGAAATTAGTCTAGTTCACGGTTCCATTATTAAAGGGCAGTTACAGGAGTTCTGCGGCAGGAACCCAACTCAGAGAAGGAGGTATTGCTATTCTGGAGCCCGTATTGACAACATCACGCACTCGATTGACGAGTTTGGGAGAGATACTGATTATAGTACGATATTTATGGTGTATGTTGGGACTAACGATGTTAAGATTTCCAGGTCAGAGGAACTAATAGAGAAATAGAAATCCCCTAAAGGATAGGACAAATAAACCAATTTTTTCAGGAATTCTCCCTAGAACATCAGGATCTGACAACTTTTTCAGCAGGAAAATGTTAAATTCGTCGATTTATAGAGTCATTTTCCCAACAAAAAGGATTTATTTTTTCGTGTTGGAATGGCGTGGGAGTAGCTCGTCTTAGTAGACTATCACATAGCTCTGCGATGGCTTTTCAGGCCAAAAACGGCGTAACTACTACGAAAACTACCAGCCTAACATAAATTTTCCTTACCGTAAGTGACTGTCTCCACGAAGAAGCTTGAGATTCTACTGCGGTACTCAAGATTTTATAAACGTATTTTATATTAATGCTCGAAGTTTAAGATTTAAATTTGATGTACTATTAAGTATTGTCTTTGAATAAAAATCTGAGGGTGTAGCAATTACTGAATCCTGGTTAAATACAGAGAGTAAAGATTTTCTTGGAGAATACCATATTCCAGGTTATGAGATGTTTAGCAATGATAGAATAGAAAGAATACCATATTCCAGGTTATGAGATGTTTAGCAATGATAGAATAGAAAGAAGGGGTGGTGATCACACTTAAAAACCATAATTAAAAGCATTGCAGAAATTAATAACATAAATCCGACATTTGTTGAAATTAAAGACAACTCACGAAAGAAACTAATTATGAAATTGGTTCCTGAAGCCTATTATCATTATCGACAGTCTGAGAGGGAGGCCTATACTAAACCTACAATTTATAGTTTTAGTATAAATGCCTCCCTCTCAGACTGTCGATAATGATAATAGACTTCAGGAACTAATTTTTGGTGTAAGTATCGAACATGATGCGATAATTATGGAACATCTTAATTTACCTTGCAGGGATTGGGGTCGTCCTTCACAGTCGAATTCCAGTCGTCGACCGTACGAGGGTTTGCGCGAAAGTTTACTTTTTCAAATGGTCAATGGACCCACGAGAGAACTCAATATTCTACTGTACAGTAGATTTAGTTTTAAGTACAGGCTTAAACTTAATTGATAATGTCTCTGTAGGAGACTACTTCTGCACCAGTGATCATAGGCAAATAACATTTGAAATTAAAATTAATGTTTATAATTCGGAGAGCCTGGAATACGTTTGGGATTTTAAAAGAGATAAATTTCGTGACATGAAACTGCAATTTTAAACCCATAATTGGGATGAGGCTCTATCACGTGATGATATTAATGGCACATGGATTTCTTTTTTTAATTATTTTAAACGTTTAGAATCGAGGAATATCCCATTACCTAAAAAGAGACTGGAGAAGTCTGTTAAATGTAAATGGAGGAATGTTGAAATTAAAAGTAGCTTAACGTTAAAAAGGAACGCGTATTTCAAATTTAAAGAAAAAATAATTTGTCCGATGAAAAGACTTCCAAGCTATTGAGAAGGCGAAGCAAAAAATTTATAAGAAAAAGTAAGCAGGACGATGAACTCTACAGTATATAGGGATCTTTTCGGTTTGACGGCCTGTAATATTTTTTAACATTACTTGTTTTTTATTGTCCAGTTTTAATCGAGGATTTCAAAAATAACATTCATGTTTTACAGAAACGAATAGTGAGTCAGTTATACATTTTAGTTTAGAGAATATCATATACGCTTTAAGATTCCAAAATCCCTGAAAGTTTTAGGTCAACTGTACGCTCATGACGATTGGTTAGGTTAAGTCATGATATTTTCGTTTGTTTTGACAGTAAACTAACGAAAATATGATGACTTAACCTAACTAATCGTCAAGGGCGTAAAGTTGACCTAACTGGGCATTCTGTTATCCTAATTTGGCATTCAGTTAACCTAACCAGTTGGTAGAGTCTAGAAATTGACGGTCCCGTAGCCATGACTCGTTTTTTTCCGCCGGCCATTAAACCAAAAAAGATCCCAATACGGTTTAAAAATGTATATTTTAAATTTGTTAATTGCATATAACTGCCTCACTATTTGTTTCGCTAAAACATGAATGTTATTTTTGAAATCCTCGATGAAAACTGGACAATAAAAAACAAGTAATGTTAAAAAATATTACAGGCTGTCAAACCGAAAAGATCCGTATATAGTGAACCAAATTAAATCGGATTTGAAGGGATTCTATAATTATCATATGTAAGGAATAAAAAGTAGCTTCGCAGACTCTTGGTTCACTCATAGGTGAAAACAACGAACAAACTTACGATGACTTACAAATGACGGAAGTTTTAAATAAATTCTTCTCTTCCGTGTTTACTAACGAAAATATGAACAACATTCCCGTTGCCGTAATCATGCTCAGTGATGATCAGTTAGAGCTTCACAATTTTACCATTAGTGAAAGTGAAGTACTTTCGGCCAGAGATAAAATTAATCCTAATAAAATTCCAGGTCCAGATAAGCTGTACCCAAGAGTACTTAAAGAAATGAAATGCGCAATAGTCTCTCCTCTCACATGTAATGTATATTTGATAAATCGTTGCAGTCTGGAAAATTCCCTTTGATTAGAAACTTGCAAACATTACACCAATATTTAAAAAGGGTACAAATCGCTTCCGGGAAATTATCGTCCTATTAGTCTGACTCCAATAGTTGGTAAGCTTATGGAGAGAATCATTTTGGACAAAATAGTTAATCACTTAGAAATTAATAATAATAATCATGATTGAATTTGCTTAACTTCCTTCGCAACATCTAAGGTCGTATGATGGAGGGGACCTACAGCTTTACGTGGGATCCAAACCAGGGGTCACTACATAATCTGGACGTGGAGGACGGTCTTCCGTCCAACTACTACCAAGACTCAATGTCGCTTAACTTCGCTAATCAATGGGAAGCGGTGTTACGACATCGGCTACGACGTAGACCTAGAAATTAATAAATTAATCAAAGATTCTCAACACGGATTCCGACGTAATCGTTCTTGTCCTACTAATCTGCTCGATTTCTTTAATGATATTGTAAATATACTGTATATGACGAGAGTAAAACAGTAGATATTATATATTTCGATTTTCAAAAGGCGTTTGATAAAGTGCGAAAGTGCCCCATCGGAGATTATTAGCTAAACTAAACTTTATTCTCACGGAATTGATTAAAAATTGTCTTAGTGGCCGTAAACAAAATGTGGTCATTAATGACGAAGGATTTAACTAGAAAAATGTAACTAACGGCGTGCCTCAGGGATCAGTTCTGGGACCAGTTTTTTATTATTTATATCAATGACGATACAAAATCAATGACGAACAAAATCAGCGGCAGAACGTTTGCAGATTCAAGAAGATATTAATAAATTACTCGAGTGGAGAGAAATTTTGACGAGTGAACTTTAATATAGATAAATGTAAAACATTGTGTCAGTAGAAACAATGTTAGAGAAAAGTATTTTATGCGTGACAAGACACTAACGAGTGTTACAGACGAGAAAAAATTTGCTATTATTGTTGCTAACACTCTTAAACCGAGTAAGCAATGTATCAAAGCGGTTACAAAAATAAATTGAATCCTAGGATTCATTGGAAGATCATTTGAATTTAAGTCGAAGAAAACCTGGAATACTGCATTCAGTTCTGGTCTCGATATTTACGACAGAACATAGACAGAATGGAGAGAGCGCAGTGACGGGCTACTAAGGTGGTTCCTAGATTAGAAACAAATCATATGCTGCCCGTATAGAAGCATTAAATTTATTCTTACTTGCAGAAAGGAGTCTTCGAGATTTAATCCAGGTGTTTAAAATAATTAAAGTTTAGACCCTCCAAGGCGGGAGAGGGAGGTGTGCATGAAGGGTGGACAGGGTAACCTAACGTGGCAGCTCAGGCCCACAAAAGTATATATATATATGTAAAAATGAACAATGAATAATTCTTATATTCATATATTCTTATATTCTTATATTCATTTTTGCATATAGAGTTCAAACTCGCATAACGCTGACGCAAGTTCGGATAAATTTTTGATTTTCTTTCTATTTTATTTTTGCTGAATAAGTGATGAATTATTTCTTTTTAAATTATATAATAATTTTTTAGATTTATCTAAATAATGTAATCGTGTTAAATTCTGCAATGTTCATTTTCTTTATACATTCTCTCTTCGTTGTAAAAGATGAAGTCATGTCTTGCTTAACACTTAATTTTAAATTTTAAGCATTTAATTTTTGCTCCTATGCATGTTTAATTGTAATTCATAATAAAATGCATGTTTCAATTTCCATTTTTAGTGAACTCGGCAGATCATGATAACATCAGATCTGTCAATATGCGGTTTAAAATAAAAATATGGCTTCATCTTCAAATATCTTGCTCATCTGTCTTAACATTGCTACAGCTAAAATATTTACCTTATTTTTAAATATTTTGCAAAATAACTCAGCCTATTGTGAACAAAAAACAAAACAGGTCAATATTAAATAATAATGATGTCACCAAAAATTCAGTATATATACCCTAACAATTTTTAAAATTATTCTGATTGTCTGATCTGATTTAGAGGCTGGGCATTACCTGTAACATTTTAGCAGTAAACTACAGTAAGAGAATATCTTTGTCTTCTCCTTCGAGCCTTGTTTTCTTCAGAGAACTTAGTCTTAAAATAGAGAAAAATAATTTTCCGATAAGTTACAAGAAGAATCGGGGAACCCTTAGAGAGTTTAGTAAGCTTCACAGAATCCTCCGATCCCCTAAAAGAAGAAATCGGAGAGTAATATAAGAGAAACTACTGCGATTTCCTACATGATACCAGCTACTCCAAGGTAACAATCCGTTGCTGCCACCTAACCAGAACCCCCGTCAACCTCGAACCACCCAAGGCCATAGACTTGGAAGTTGTTCAGCAAGTCAGAACCCCAGGAAGCGCGTCGGGCAGCGAGGGAAACGAAATCTCCTTCCCAACTCCCCCCACCCATGCCCCATGAAGGTGGGGTGGAAACGCAGTAAGCAGGGGAAGCGGTCAACCTCCCTCCCGTTCAAGAAAGGACCCCTGCTCTCGATTTCACACTGATGAACAGGGACTGTCCGATGCCAAGAGACGAGGCATCACTGCCCTCTTCCTTACCTTCCATTGCAGGGGAGATGCGTTCGATTACTCAAACGCCTCGCTCGGCGTGCAGTTCTCCCTCTCCCACCGAAGAAGGAGGGGCACGCGCGTCCGTCAGGATATAAACACCGCAAACAGACCCTCAACAAGCCACAGAGTAGGGGAGGGGCCTCCTATCCCCCCAAGGTCGTGCCATCCATCCTGTCAGGCAAACCCTGCCTCAGGAATATTGAGGGAAGAGGACGGGTGGGTCACAGTTAACAGGCGCACTTCACGGAGGGTTCCTCAACCTGTCTTCGCGGCAAGGCCACCGGGGAGGAATCTCACCCTCTTTGTGTCGCGAATTCAGCTCTCGAACGAGGAGAGCGATATTCGACACATGATGGAAGAAGTCAATGGTGAACACAATATATTGTTAGTTAATAAACTAAACACAAAATCGCCGTAATAAAGTAATAATTAAAGGTGTAAATTCCCATTTCAACCGGTACAATGTGAGTCAGTGGCCAGATGGTATTATTGTTAAGTTTATTCACTTTTCTAGGAGATTTGATAACAGAGAAAATTATAATAATAATAATAATAATAATAATAATAATAATAATAATAATAGGCGCCCTAACGGTAATGCCTGAAATTTGTACTGTGTATAATAATAATCATATTAATAATAAATTTGCTATCAGTCATGGCAGATAACTTGTTGAAAATATTCTCGTATAACAAGGTCAGTGAGGAATTCAATTGTACAGTAGATGATTATAAAATCTGTGACAGTGCAGATTTGATACTCCTGCAAGAGCACTGGCTACCTAAGCAAGAGCTAAAATTCTTCTCTATCATCCATGATGACTTTATGTACCATGCATCATGAGCAGTAGACTTATCAGATGAATTAATGTACGCTAGGCTTTTTGAAGGTGTTGCTTTCTTAATAAGGAAAAATTTGTCAAAACATATAAAATTTTTAAGAAGGATAATGTAAGGTTGTTAGACGTTGAATTACAAGTGAATAATGATTGCATATTAATTGTAAACTGCTATTTACCATACAACAGGGTCAGTAATCTAGATGAATACATTAATTTGCAGTACAAAATTAAGTCATTATCAGATAACCACAAATATTCTCACTGTATAATAATGGGGGACTTTAACGCGCATGTGAAGTCAGAATTCTTTGTAGAATTGGGTAACATGTGTCAGTCGGCCAAACTAAGTATAAGTGATGTAAATGTATTAGGGGTAACTAGTGGTAATTTTACATACGTTAGTGATATGAGTGGTGCCACCAGGTGGATTGATCATTGTTTCACTAGTAATAATCTAAAAGGATCGATTTGTTAGAGTTCATATTCTGCATGATTTCCTTCTTTCTGATCATAGACCATTAGAACTATTAATTAATTTTAACCAATTTATACGCAACACGACATAACAAAAACTCAATAGGTAAGAATAATCGCATCGATTGGTCTAATGTTAATATGGAACAGAGAATAGAATACAAAGAGAGAACAGGTCACCTCTTTAATAATTTAGAAATTTTGCATCTTGCCTGTAGTAATCCTTGCGATTCTCACTGTAAACTCATAGATAGTATTATAGTAAGATAGCATCCCTGCTAAGAGAAACATGAAGCCCCCTGATTAAATCTTACAACTATCATACTAAGATTATTCCTGGATGGAATGATTTTATTGCCCTCCTGAAGAGGGAATCGAAAGACGCCTACGATTTGTGGTGCTTTCATGGTAGACTCAGATTAGGACCAGTATACATGAATAGGTGTAGAAGTACGGGTCAGTATAAGGCGGCCATAAGGCGATGTAAACAGGAAGAAGAGTCTATTCGAGCATCAAAAGCCTGTGAAGCTCGCGTAAATAACGATAACAAATTTTGGAAATTTGTTAAGAATCAAACGGGTGTCAAAAGAGTCCTCCCTCCGACAATCGATGGGGTGTCGGGGGAGGATGAAATTGCAAAGTTGTGGAAAAACTACTACTCTAACATTCTTAACAGTGTGAGTAGGGATGATCTTAAGAAGGATTGCAGCAAAACCCTGTGGGAGGGACAAGGGAAAATACTTTGATATCAGTTCCTGAAGTAAAGAGGTTAATTAAGGAGCTAAAGACTGGTTCTGCGTCAGGGGTAGATGACCTATCGAATGAGCACTTAAAATACGTCAATGACGTGTATGTCTGCATATATCATTGCTCTTATTAGCCATGCTTGCTCATAGCTATATCCCTGCAAAGTTCATGAGGGTATATATCTTGCCCCTGGTCAAAAATAAGTATGGGGACATTTTGTCCAGCAATAATTACAGGCCTATTGCTGTCGCTTCCTGCTTCTCGAAACTACTAGAAAAACTCTTGTTACTCCGATTAAATGATTACCTATGGACATCTAATCATTTTGGTTTTAAAAGCTCCCACTCAACTGACCTCTGTATCTATGTACTTAAAAAAACAATATCTAAATACATTGACAGTAATTCAACTATTTATAGCTGTTTCCTAGATATAAGTAAGGTATATGATAGAGTGAACCACAATATTTTATTTAAAAAACTAGAAAACAGGAAGGTTCCCATATACATATTAAATTTATTGAAATTTTGGTATTCCCACCAATCTTTTACCGTTACTTGGGGCAATGCACTATCCGAATGTTTTGGCTCCTTTTGCCGGGGGAGACAAGGCTCCTTGCTCTCCCCTATGCTGTTTAATGTGTATATTAACGGATTAATTGCTTCACTTAATGAGGCAACAGTAGGATGTTGTATAAATAACACAAGGATAAATAACTTAGTTTATGCCGATGATATGGTGTTCATAAGTCCCTCTGTTAAAGGTCTGGATTGGCTACTAAAAGTCTGCGAAGTGTATTCGCAGAAACATGATATTCTTTTTAATGTTACAAAAACTAAGTTTATGCAATTTCACCCTAAAAGCTGTAATCAGCTAGCTGATATTGGGTTTATAATGAAGGGTGAATTAATTGAGGAAGTACAAGAGTTTAAGTATTTGGGTCAAACTATTACCAGCTCCTTGAGTGGTGACTCGGATATAAGAAAACAATCTCGAAGCCTTTGTGCTGAAGCGAATATGACTATAAGGAACTTTCGGTTCTGTGTATGCATGTAGGTGAGTATAAAAAAAGTAAAATCTTTAAGACGTGTATGTGGGCCAAGACTAGACCCTTCAAAGGTGGAGTCGGTAACCTAACCTAACAAGGGTAATAAAATACAAGAAGGAGAAAGAGGAGAGAGAGAGAGAGAGAGAGAGAGAGAGAGAGAAGAGAGAGAGAGAGATAAGATCCATTGGTGGCCATGGCGCATGGCATAAGGGTATCTTTATAAACCTTCCTGGGCGGCTTTAGAATCACAGCCATTTGGCTTAGAAGGCAGCCAATCGTATGGCGTAAAGGGCTTACAGCCAGTTTCTTTAGAGGGCCAGAGAATACAGACAGACAATACACACATATACAATCTTACACATACATACAATCTTTAGGAGCACAGCTTAGAAGGCGTAAGGCGTAAACGGCTCGCAGCCAGTTTCTTTAGAGGGACACAGCCAGTAGCTGACAGAGTCAGTCTTATGTGGCTTAATCGTATACAGTTATTTCATTGTATGGACGTATAAAGGAGAATTAAAACGCGCATCGCTCTGCCTCAAAAAGCACACACTTCACATATTGTATATGACTTAATGGTACACATTTATTTATGCACGTAAAGGGGAGTTAGACTACCTCACAATCCCCTTCATACATAACCACTCCTGCATAAACCCCCAACCATCGGCAGTATTACAGCACCAACTAACCACCATCACCACCCATTAGACCAGTAAGGTATCAAAAAAACGGCACAGGTAATAGACAAAACTATTAATCTTCTCATAAACGTATTAAAATACGTTTATGAGGCCATAATAGACCAGTAAGGTCAAACGACACAAACAATAGGCATACTATTTGTCTTCTCATAAAGTATTAAAAATACATTTATGAGGTCAGGGTTGTAATGTATTGGTGTGCTACCCGCTCTTCCAAACAAAAAACTGAAACATGGTAAACAAAATTTAAAACAAAAACAAATTTCTGCCTTAATACACAAATATATCTTTAAATTATATTATAAAAAAATATTAATATAGTTTTTAAATGAAACTAGATTTTAGTTTTAGAGGTACCTCCTCTCTCTCTATCTCTCTCTCTCTCTATCTCTCTCTCTCTATCTCTCTCTCTCTCTCTCTCTCTCTCTCTCTCTCTCTCTCTCTCTCTCTCTCACGACTTGGTAAAAACTTAAGACCGTCCACTAAAATTCGTTCAACCACTGAATGTTTTGTTTTCTGAAAGTGCGGGGGAGGGGGAAGTCTTTTCTTCAGCATACCCCATTCTAGGGGGTCTTCTCCCTGCCCTATAAAAACAATAGCAATGACATATGTGAATCATTTTACTGTTGGAAAAGCATTTCAGTTGCTGCATACAAGCTTATAACCAAGGATGCAGTCTGACGAACGCCCCAATATCAAGTTGTAAGTAATTTTACTTCTTATATATTCTGATCTAAATATACAAAAGTAGTCTTATTCAATAGTGCTCTGAGTGAAGTATATAGAAATTAATTCTTCTGTATCAACATTTATGTAGAAGTGTGTTTTCTGTGAAATTTTCGTGATTATGTGATTTATTATGATTGTGCCCAATTTTATCCTATTATTATTTTATCTGAAAGGAGCGATTCATCCATACATAAGTGCTTATCCGAATATGCTTCGCCACCTGTATATCTCTGCTGTGATACAGTGTGAGTAATATTATTTTATCTATATACATTTAGAAACGGGATTCATGCATTTATTTCAGTTATATATACATGTATATACATATACACTTTAGGTTACTTTAGGTGAGTTTAAACGACGGTTCAGGATCGACGTGTTAACACCTCCGTCTATGGCCTTGGGAGTATCGAAGTTGACTGGGGGTTCTGTTTAGGTGGTAGCAACGGATTTGTTACTCAGTAGTAGCTGGTACCGTATAGGGAATCGCAGTAGTTTCTCTTATACTACTCTCTGATTTCTTCTTGTACTGGATCGGAGGAATCTCTGGAGCTTACTAAATTCTCTGAAGGTTCCCCGATTCTTCTTGTAACGTATCGGGAAATTATTTTTCTCTATTTAAGACTAAGTTCTCTGAAGAGAGCAAGGCTCGAAGGAGAGAACAAAGATATTCTCTTCCTGTAGTTTACTTCTAAAATGTTACAGGTAATGCTAGCCTCTAAATTTATCAGACAAATCAGAATGAATACTGGAGGAATTTTATAAGTTTATATACTAAATTTTTTAATGACATCATTATTATTTAATGCTGACCTGTTTTGTTTTTTATTCTCAATAGGCTGAATGATTTTGTAAAATATTTAAAAATAAGGTAAATATTTTAGCTGCAGCGATGTCTAGAGAGATAAGCCAGATATTTAAAGATGAAGCCATGTTTTTGTTTTAAACCGCATGTTGACAGATCTGATGTTATCATGATATGCCGAGTTCACTAAAATGCATATGAGCAAAAATTAAATAATTAAAATTTAAAATTAAGTGTTAAGCAAGACATGACTTCATCTTTTACTACGAAGAGAGAATGTATATAAAATGAACATTGCATAATTTAAGAAGTTTACATTATCAAGCTAAATCTAAAAAAATTATTAAGTAATTTAAAAAGAAATAATTCTTCAATTATTCAGCAAAAATAAAAATGAAAGAGAAATAAAAAATTTATCCGAACTCGTTTCAGCATTATGCGAATTTGGACTCTATATGTAGAAATGAATATAAGAATATAAATATGTATGAATTAGGGGTTAAAACCGGTATTGAAATACCGGTATTAATACCGGTATTGAAGAAGTATAAATAATACCGATACCGATATTATAGGTTTTCGGTATTGACAAAAATTGCTATTGTAAAATTTAGGCAATTTAGTCCTCCGATAAGACTGAAGTGGAAGCAGATTCATTACTGAGTGAATACATGCAAGAAATGGACAAACTAGGAAAAGTGCCATCTAAAAAAAATTCCATTGATTTTGATGTTACTAATGAATTTAAAAGCTTGGAAGTTACTTTACAGAGAAGTGAGAATTTAGAGAAGCTGTACAAGGCACTGCTTTCAATTAAACCTACAAGTGCAGAATCAGAAAGAGCCTTTTCTGCTGCAGGCCTATTTCTGACGAAACTGAGATCAAGTCTATCTGAACAATCCCTAGATGCTCTTTGTTTCCTCAAAGCATACTTTCAAAATCAAACTAAGAAATAAATATTTAGATACTAATAATTTCTATCTACCCCAGTAGTTGTATAATAATATGCTAAGAAAAAATTCAAATAATATTTTTATTACAATTTAGTAATTTACTGTATAAACTTTTTCAATAGAATGCCATCTATTTGGAGTTGGGTCATTAATTTATAGTAAATATGGTGAGTACTGCAAGTCCCTCAGACTTGTGGGAGGGTTGGTAGGGTGGCACCATAATAAATCCAAATAAATTATTTTTTTCATAATACCGGTATCAATACCGGGATTAGCATAATTGCCTCCAAATACCGGTATTGAAAATTTTCGGTATTATGCAAGCACTAGTATGAATATAAGTATTATATGGATATAAGAATATATGAATATAGGAATTATTCACTGTTCATTTTTACATACTGTATATATATATATATATACACACACTGTATATATATATATATATAACTTCACATATTACACCGGGTGACCACAAAAGGGAACCGCGTTTTTATCTGGCAGCATACTTCCATATCGTTGCTCGCAAGGTCACACAAGTCGAATAATTGTAGAATATTTGTAAATTCTTTCCCGCGGGCAATATGCGTGAGAAAACACAAGCAGTACTGCCCACAAACATTGCTGTACAAACTCTGGAAACGATAAGGATTCCAAACTATTTGTGAGATTTGCAGTTGTTCGAGAAATTTTATAATAATAGCATCATTCCATGGTTTTGCACCCAGTGAATTAAAGTAGTACATTCGTTCCCTATTTTTAAAATAAACGGATATCCAATGGAAACATTCTCCACTGCTAACATCTGTATTCATGATAAGTGCGCCGCAGTCTCTCGTGATTGGAAGATTCAGCGTTTCATTCTTCGCAAACACGCCGATAAATTTTCACGCGTGAATCAGTCACTCTTCATCACTCTCTGGAGTTTAATTGTGTCCATTTTTAAAAGTCCGTCACTACGCCCCTAAACCTGTTAACTTCGGTTAAAGCCTGCGACTCTTGGTAAACTACTACGCTAATAGGCGCGACTAGCGGTTTGTGAAACTCTAATCCGACTGAGATATTACCGCTCTGCTGGGGGTTTATGTGTTTGCTTATACTCGCACAGAAATCGGGTGAGAGGTCAAACGGGTACAGATTCGAACTCTGGACGAATTCATTCAGCGTTACACAGGTTTCTAAACCGTCACAACCACCGACGCTATGCGTTAGATTGTTATACGCTCTCGAGCAAAGTGAAAACTCGTCATCTGTAGAATAACTCGTTTCTAATGTCCCATCTAAAGCTACCCCGTTGACATACAGGGTTACACTTTTAATGCCGACATTTTCTAAGTTAATGCAGATTTTTGGTATTTTCCATTCACAGAAGCATGCTCCTACATTCCAATTAATATCCATTTTGGCAGAACCCCAAGAGCGACATTTTCTATCTGCTTGGATGTTAAGCCTGAAGGGACTGCAAAAACCTTATGCTGAACTCTATTAATTGGATATTTTACTGTGGCATGTAGTAAATTTTTTTAATTTCCGTCTGCTTAGCAGAGTTTAATTTCACACGCGGAGATATGTCTCCATAATATGAATTGCAACAAGCTTAGCACCCTCTTCTTGGTCAGCACGCAGATTTAAACAAATCTCAGGGCTCGTACCGTGAGTTTTATTTTCATATCGACCCCATTCACAAGCAAATTCTGGAACGTGAAATCTGTGTGCAACCGTCTATAGCAGTCGTAAATCTTTTTAGATTTTTTAAACTTACACGTTATACTCCTTTCATCTTTAGCTTGATAATAACCTTCGTCACTTAAAAAGGTGTCCTTCGCTTCTTTTGAAAAGTTGAGTACATTTTCCAGATAGGATCGTAAGTGGTATTACCAAGACCCTGCCGAGATGTTGACCTGATTTAAGTACACGTCACACTGGCTGAATATGGTGTGTAGAAAGTTTGTTTCTGGGTATACGACGTAGTCGCTTTCGCTATCCGATACATCTGAATGAGCTACTCGTAGTTTAGCGTACATGTGCACACAACTTAGGTCCAAAAAGTAAGGGCCTAAGCTCGGGATCACGAATTCTATAGGAGCATTCGGTGAGCTAATAGTGTTTAACGGGTTAACTGCAATAAAGTCGTTTTATTCTAAAGATGTTTGTGAAGGTGGCATATCAAAGAGGGCCAGCTCCGACTTACAACATTGCGAACTATCGGACTGATGAAACGTGCCATGGCCCGTCAGAAATAGTGATACCTCTCTCGGCAAGTAGCAGTCAGTCTACAGCCCACGAGCGCAACGTCCTTAGCTTATATAAATTTAAAAAGGGGTCAACCATAGGTTTCATGCGTTTAGAACATTTTTTAGTCCTTTTACGTTTAACCTCTTGACGACTGAATTTTTTGTAGGGTTAAGTTATAAATGCGTGTATTGGAAACGGTACATATTCGACCAAGTGGTCCAAAAGAGGTTAACGCCACGAGTTAGTAACCCCTTCTTTTTTTTCCTCCGTACAGTGCGCTCTTTCTTCTTCCTCCGTACAGTGCGCTTCTTCTTCCGGTTTATTTTCCGCCGCCACGCATTTTTCTCTTTGCATCTTTGACAATTTCGTCCCGTGTACGTTTTAAACGGTTTTTGAGAGCTTCTTTAGGCTTAATCCCGGTATCAGGACAAAATCCCCCCGTGGACAAAATCCCCTCGCGGACAAAATCCCCCATGGACAAAATCCCCCCGGACACAACCCCCCCGGACACAATCCCCCCGCGGACAAAATCCCCCTAAGGCTTTATTAAAAAAAGAAGAATACGACTGACTTTATTAAAGAAGAAAAATTAAAAACACAATAAGAATAAGAATAAGAATAAGAAAAGAGGCTTCGTGAATGATACCTGCTCTAGCTTTTGTGCCTCCAGAAAAAGTTGTTGATGCTTTTGAACAATTATACGATTTTATACCAGTGGAAGGTTTGCCAATTCTCGATTATTTTGAAGATAATTATATTGGAAGGCCATGCCGACGAGGACGAAGAGAACCCACTTTTAGCATTTCTATTTGGAATATGTACTCAAGAACAATTACAGAACTTCCACGTACAAATAACTCTGTCGAAGGCTGGCATAGACGCTTTGCATCTCTAACAGGATGCTCGCATCCAAACATATGGAAATTTTTAAAAGTTTTAGGGCAAGAAATAAGCTACCAACAGGCATTTATTTCTCAAATTATCGCTGGCTTGCCGACAGAACCGCAAAGGAAGAAGTATAAGTCTTCTTCTTCTCGCATTTTGAAAATTGTACAAGACTATAACAACAGGTCTATTTTTGATTTTCTTAAGGGAATTGCTTTTAATTTGTCTTTTTAAATTTTGAATTTTGTTTGACTTTGTGTTTTTAATTTTTCTTCTTCAATAAAGTCAGTCGTATTCTTATTTGTTTGCCCGGTTAGGTAATTGTACGCCCTTGACGATTGGTTAGGTTAAGTCGTGATATTTTTGTTAAAACTTTAATAAAGTCAGTCGTATTCTTATTTTTTTAATAAAGCCTTAGGGGGATTTTGTCCGCGGGGGGATTGTGTCCGGGGGGGTTGTGTCCGGGGGGATTTTGTCCGCGAGGGGATTTTGTCCACGAGGGGATTTTGTCCACGGGGGGATTTTGTCCTAGAAGCCTTAATCCCTGCCATTATGTCTTCTACCGTGTGAAGGCCTGATTGTAATGCCTTCCTGCCAAGCTATCTGGCACTACTCTTCAATAAAGGGACAGCCATACGCAGTATAGTTGAAAAAGTGGACCCAACCCCGCTCCCGCGCTGATATCTCACCCCTCGGTAGACTGAACGGTTTTGGGTCATACTAGCCCAGCATGACGGAAGTGAAACTTCACTGTTAAGCTCCCCTTCGTCGAATGGAAACCGTCTCCTCCTCAATCGTTCTTATATATATTGAGATACTGATTAACAGGGTAGTTGCGACTTTGACATAATGAGGGTTGTCGTAGGTAATACACAAGCCCTTTCCTCTATGACTGGGAATGTGGGCGATACACAGCAGTCGCGCCTGGGTATCCCCAACAAACTGTAGTCCATATCTGTACTAGGTTATAATTTTGAACAGTGCTCTGTCTTTAATATTTCTGTTAGCCTTCGATTTTAGCGTCAAAGTATGTACCTGGGTATCTTTGTTTACGATTTCGTATACTAAATCAGACGTTAGATTTGAACTTTTCAGACTCCCATTTAAGTCTCTCACAATATCCTCGGCTGTATCATAATGACCCGGTCCTAGTATTACTTCTGTAGCGTAGTACTGGGCCTCCCCACTCCTGGCGGAACGCATAGTACCATCCTGAGTTACTGCGGCCTTTTCACACTCATCACGGTTTCTAAGAATCATAAAAACACGCTCTTTCTTGTCAATACTTAAAAGCTTGGTGGCAGGTTGAAATTCGCATATTCCAACTTCATGTGATTCATGACCCAATTCACTGGGCCCATGCAGTTCTGTTATAAGGTTGAGCAGGGTATTGTTATGCTGTACAGAGAGAGAGAGAGGCAGAGGACGGGAGTGTGAAGTAGAAGTGGTTAGGCGCCATATTGCATACTATTTAAGCTTCATTATTGCAGCAGCTTTTATATAGGTGTTGAAGCTTTCTGGGTACCCTAGCCATTTTACCAGGTACATTTTTCTCTTTCCTGAACCTTTGCTTCCTAGAATTTTTTGAATTTTAAACACCTTTTTCCTAAATTAAATGTCACTTTCTGCAACTCCTCGCCATAAAAGCCACCCACAATTTCTTCCCCATTCAAATCTTCAACGTAATATATCATCACCTCATCCTTAGGCCTCATAGCTCTAACTTTAAAAATCTCATGAGTCCAGCCTTGCTCAAATCCTTTTGCAAATTTATTCCTCGAACGCGACAGCCTTACATAATCATTGATTTTTAAACGCACAGAGCGTGGTGGTGCTCTACTATTATCTTTTCTCACCTTACGTTCTGTATGCTTGCCTCATTTTAAAATTTCGTTAGGTGATGTATCAATCGTTCGGTGGTGTGAACGGTTGTATGATGAAGCCAGCAACTCCAGAATGTCTATATAGCTGTATGTGTTTTTATGTGTGAAATAGTGGTGCATGCGTTCCTTTCTGGTACGCTGAACTCTTTCGGCTAAAGATGCCTTATATATAAATCTGCTAGTGTAATAACTGATATTGAACTATGCCAACATGTTCTGAGAAGCTCGGACTGTAAATTCTTTCCCCATGTCCGTAAAAAATTATCCAGGAATCCTCTTTTCCCTCAACATCACTGCTTTTGGGGTTTTAGCAACTATTTCAGGCGACTTATTTTTCAGTGGAATTAGCCACAAATATCTAGAGAATATATCTATTATGAAAAGGATGTAACTGTAGCCGCCATTATACACCGAATACCTTTGCATGTCTGTTAAATCCGTCTGCCAAATAGAATCAACCAAAGCGGCTAATGTCTTGGCAGTTTTAAACCTTCTCACCGGTTTATGAAGTGTATAAGTGTATGTCTTTTTTCTCTATGTCCTCATTATAAACGCCTCTGTACACTGTATTAACACTCCCCTTGGAGGCTTGATTAGAAATGTCATAATAACTTTTTCTTAATATGTTTGCCATTTGCGTATTTCAGAGGCGTATTTTTGCATAGTTTGTTGCATATTTTTGTATATTTTTGCGTATTCTTTTATATTTTTGCGTATTTTTGCGTATTTTGCCGCTTGGTCTCTTCCTCTTCAGAGATGTTACCGCCGTTGCTGCCGTTGCCGCCGTTACCGCGTTGCTTGTCCCAAGTCTTTTAAACTGTTCAGTTTACCTATCAGAGTTTTTGGGATGTTTATTTGCTGTAGTCTAGTTTTAATATGCTACCATCCTGCTGGTGACGGCCAATTCCACTTTCTCACCAAATCATGTACGATATCAATGATGTTCGAACCCTGTACCTTTGACCCTTCAACAACAACCTCACCTGTATCGGACCATCATATAATGGGATCCTCACTCAATAGATTATAAAGACTTAGTCCTTTATTCCTCAATTTAAGTGGGAGACTATTTTTCAAAACATGTTCGAGATGTTACGGACTTGCACCGTTGTTCTTTATTGGTTCGTCTATAGGCTCGCCATGGTCAGTATCACCCCCATGTTTGACAACTACGGGGAACTCCACCGGTTTCTTATAATTTTCGTACTCATGAATCAATTTTTGCAGAGCTTCGTGGTATAAGATTTTTTCCTCATCAGGAGACTTTCCACCGTTTAATAGTTCTACCAATTCGATTTCCATTCTTTTAAGTCTGCTTTTACGGGGTTCTAGAACCGTATCTGGACTCTTTGTGTTTTGTAGTGAAACGTACACCTTGTGTGGAATCACGACTACTTTCTTCACTATATTTAACTAGTCAATAAAGGGCCCAAAACTGAAAATAAGATGGGTAGGAATGAACCCCCTGTTTGTACAATGATTCGCTTTTTTTCCCCCATAGTTTGACTTTTACGAGCGAGTGCGTGTATTATGTTCTTGTAACGACGTAAGCGAGACATCCGAGAGGGTTTCATTGGTACATTGCATTTTCTAACGTTAAGACAGATTTCGCAGATGCATTTTAAAAAGTCGGTGTCAATATTTTTAATAAATAGGTGATGGAGAGTCCGTGGCAGCCGATGATAGATTTTTATTAATTCAGGGTATTTCTTTAACCTCTTTGTCATTCTGGGATATACACCGTTTCAGCTTCGTTTGGGAATGTATTCGTTCTTAAAAGCACCCTAAACCAGTGGTGCACAAACTTTTTTGATGTCAGGGCCAAACCAACCATGTTTTATATGTAGGGGCCAGATATATAGATATTTTATTTTTTATAAATATGCATTTTTATAACCAGGGGTAATATTTCAGATTTTTCTAACTTTTTCATTGAATTGAAAAGACCCGTGGGGTCACTGAAAATACCCATTTGGCCCGCGGGCCAGGGTTTGTGCATCACTGCCCTAAACTGTTTCGCGAGTGGTCACAAACCATATATCAGTAATGTTGGTTTGTAGCTTCTTTATAAACTTCCAAAAACTGTTTACGGTGATTCGGGAACATTTGATTGGCTAATGCCCCAATATGTGCCACATCTCTACGTTGTGCGAATAAGACTTGACATTGTGTATTTAGCGTTACATCGCGCATGTATCTATTTATGAAAAATAGATTCTGATTGATGAAGAATACGCTTATGTTAAAATGGTAGGAGAGCACTGTAAATGTCTCGGCAAACGTTTTATTCCTTTCTAACATGAGATCGTCAATTACTATGAACGTGTGCTAGTTACCCTTTATCGAATTAACATCATAAACACCTTTGTGGAACAAAATATCATCTTGGTACTCGCTGAATACGGTCTAGTAGATCGAATAGCACCATATAACTTTATACACAAAATATGAGAACAGTTCCCCCTTTATCTTTAATGATTTTAAGCATAAACAAAGTTTTGCCACAGCCTGGACGGCCGATTATAATGCAAATAGAAGGGCTCGTGAACCTGAATTTTTCTACTGAAATCATCTCTAACACGTCACACTCTTAAGTGGAACATTTACAAAATATAATAAAATTTTAAGTGATGCTCCTTATATTCTAGTTTTGTTTTTCTTCTTCCCCAGAACTGTGAATGATGACCAGAATGAGGTACTGTACCAGCAACATTTCCCCATCGTAGATATTGTAGATGAGGTTGATGATACCGACGACAGTGTAGTTGTTGTTGAGGATACAGACTGCACCATCACCCCCGCTAGTGTTCCAGAAAACTCACGAACTACAACTGTAACACCCCTACTCCACAACTCGAGAAGAAAGCGGGTGCATAACAACGTTCTCATTCTTGAAACATCTTCCAAGTCAGGTTTAAAACGAGTAAAACGCTCCAAAGTGCGTCGGCCGTTAGCCCCGCAGTAAGTTCTGAAAATGTACTAGAACCCCAGCCCTCTACGTCTCACGACACAGCCCCAACAGTAGCTCCTTCTAGAAATGAAACTGTACCCCGTTATTCCTTTTCAATACCACTCCACGCTGTGCCCTCCACCTCGTTTGCAACATCTCAGTCCGTAGACAGTAGCATATCATTCGAGCTGGTGCGCAGCGTCACTCCACCGCAGCCCTGTCTAAAAATCCGGTACGTATTCAGGGTCGACACGCGAACCATGTATAACAGCGGTGTTGAACACGGACTGCGGCGCGTGGTTGAGCGTACTGTGGAGTTTGCCCTTCAGAGCAGTGAGGGACTTGAAGCCAGGATGCGACCGTCCCTCGGGTTCAGGTCAGATGATTGGGATAGAGACGATTTTTGGGTAGTCATACCTTACAGACGTCTGACTGCTGTAGATGTGCAGTACATTTTGCGTCGTACAATGCATGCCTTTCAAAGCAGTACAGAATTTAATATGGACAACTTTACCATAGATATAAACCACGTTTTTCATGTTGCGGGACATACGGCCACATCTTATACTCTTTACTTCAATTCTCAAGCTATTTACAGACGGCATATAAACACCGAGCGTGGTTACGGCTTTATAGCAACAGTCTTGGCTCATATGTTTACTATACTAAATACAATTGGAAATAATATCTGGTTGCCGACGGGTGTGCAGCATGCACGTAAACTGAACATAGACTGCAGGCTCGAATTTGACTATGATATGGGGCCTGAGGAGGTGAGAAGGGTAGAGCAGGAAACGGATGTGCGTATCGTTGTATTTGGATTAGATGATCGTCGAAGGACTATGTAGTATGTATGTTTTTTAAAGTCAGTGTGAAAGAACATACGAAACCTCTCCTTATTTTAGGATTATCCGGGACATCGTAACTCCCAATCGGCAATATAAGGGTTCTTTACGCGAGTTATGATAAAAGCCGAAAATATGGCAGGCATCACGATTTGTGTAAGGGTTGTCTCGAGTTATGAATGATCTGTTGAAACATTGTAAGGATTGCCACATTGTATGCGAGCAGTGTAAAAGCCCCAGATGCGAAAGCCGGGTTATTGAAGCTGAGACGATGGAGTGTAAACGTATGTAGACGCACGTTTTTCAATAACACGTGTTTTGAATTTCATAAATCAAATAGAACGTGTTGGAAAATGAGAGTTTGCGAGTGCGACATGTTTCATACGTTGAATGATAGTGGCGAGTTCGTGCATAAATGTAATGAAATTCATTTCTCTACATGTTATGAGAAATATAAGGCAGATAATATAAAGAATGGGACGTTTTCCAGTTTATGTACCGTTTTCTACAGTACATTACATACAGCATAGTAAACATTTTTAGATTGAAATTATATATTGGTTAGGTTAGGTTATCAAGTTAGGTTAGGTTATCAAGTTGGCAAACAACCACTTCAGATTGATATTATCACTCATTTTTTATCTGAAAAGAAGCAAAAATAAATTATATGAAAAACGGTACACAAACTGGAAAAGGTCCAAAGAATGTTTGCTACACGAAAGTTGCTAAGCCTAAAAATAAACCTTGATTAACTGTATACTACGACATAGAGACTTACACAAACCCTGAAACAAAAGAGGTTATCCCACATTTACTTGTAAACCAGACTATCTGAGACGAGTGCATGAACGTCGAGTGTGATGAATGCTGTAATGTGGTAAACGGAAAAACATTTTTAAGGAGTTTGCAAAAGATTTCCCTGTGAAGCTCTTTGTGAACTATATTGTCAAGTTAGCGGATCAGTTCTGAAAAATGACGGAGTATATTCTTGCCCATAACGCCGTAAAATTTTATGCAGAATTCCTTTATAAGGAGGTGCTTGAACACGAATCATCAAAAATATTCACGGGTGAAACAAGCTTATACAGATGCAGATAAAAGGTAATGTTCAGTTAAAAGACATTTGTTATTCACGCCTTGTAAATTAGCTAAGCTACCCAAGATGATAGGGGTAGACGCCGAAGTTTCAAAAAGATATTTCCCTTACACTTTCCTCACTGGCGATAATTTAAATTACGTAGGACCCCCCCCCCCAATACTACTTTAACCATGAAAACATGAGGGATAGTGAGCGTGAAGATTTTGAGAGGTACGACAAGTTTTAATGAAGATAATCCTTACAAAATAGCGGATGAATGTGAACGTTATTGTGTGAATGACGTACGCGTACTTAGAGTATGTTTCCAAGCCTTTAGAAGGATGTACATAGTCCGGTTCAACATCGACCCGCTACAAACCGCAACCACAATCGTTTCATTGTGTTTTACTGTATTCAAGAACAACTTCATATCTAAAGGCATACTAGCCGTCATTCCCCAAAACAACCCACGCAGTTATGGGTAAGGCTATTTACTGGTTCATACACCTGCAACAACAGACCGGTGTATACATAAAACATGCTCGCAACATGGGGGAAGTGGCCATTAAGATCAATGGCAGTGTTTTTTCGGTGGATGGTCTAAGCGAAGACCGCGCCACTGGTGAGAAGAGGGCGTACTCCTTTAAGGGATGCTGAAAGCATGAATGCCCAAGTCCCGAGTGTGGTATCATAGGAGATATCCATAGCAGATCTCCTGCCGATAGTCTCGCATGGACCCGTACCAGCGAACAACCTATAATGAACTTATAACTCCCAGTTCACTCACAAGTATTTTTGGGAACAAAAATATAATGTACGAATGGAGACAGATGGAGATGGAGAAATAAGCACCACGAAGCGTTCAATGGTGCTGGACCCTCTCAAATGCGGCGATAGTTTGTTCGGTGGACGCACAAACCCCTTCAAACTATACATTCTACCTAAAAAGGGCGTGAAACTCCATTACTACGACGTCTGTTCTTTATACCCCTATGTGATGAAGAACAATCCGTACCCCGTAGGCACACCTGAAACATGGTGGGGGTTTCGGACTTTCTTTCGTAGATGTGTTTCCCCCTCGCGACTTATGGATGCCAATTTTACCCGTTGTTATAGACTACAAACTCATGTTCCCTCTGTATGTGAGGTGAGCAGAGGAGAACAATGGGTACTGTAATCACAATCAACCAGAGGAGGATCAGCAGAGGTATATACAAGTCCTGAGCTGTTCCTAACCATTTGTCACGGGTACAGAATATTGAAGATATATGTGGTGTGGAAGTTTCAGAAGCTCCCCAACCTTTTCACATCATATATAAATACTTTTTTGAAGGATAAGGTAGAAGTATCAGGATACCTGAGAAGAGTTGTGACCGAAAATTAAAAATCGGCGTATATTCAACGCTAACCTGATTGTGAAGAGATACAACTTGAACGGGGACAAATTGTGAGGAACCCTGGCAAGCGCTTTAGTTTAAAGTTGTGCCTAAATAGTCTTTGGAGGAAATTTGTCCAGAATACAGACAATGGGAACGTTCATCTAGCCTAAAGTTATAATGAAGTGTGGGATTACGCCAACGCCATCGATAAAAAGGCCATGGAGATTGTGAATGTGGGTAATACGTACATAATAAAGTCCATCAGAACCGAATTGGCTACAGATACATCACGTTTCACAAACATACCTGTAGCCAGTTTCAGAACAGCCTACGCCCCCATCAAACTTTGGTGTCTACTGCATTCTCTTGGCCGGAGGGTTCTGTACGCAGATACAGATAGTGTGATATTCACGGAGAGGGAAGGTGAATATATGCCTCCTACTGGAGAATTCCTCGGAGAGTTGACTGACGAGATCAAGAACGAGTATGGAGACAGCGCCTACGCTGATTCTTTTGTCTCAACAGGACCAAAAACTTACGGGGTACGGGTGAGGGTGGGGGAGGAGATGAGTACATCGTGAAGGGTAAAGGTATCACTCTTAACCAGGCGAACCGGCAGATCGTCAACTTTGATTCGCTCAAAGAGCTGGTGAGTTTAGAAGATGATGGAAATGATGGTGACCACCCACCTCACCTATTTGCCACACCATTTGATTGAAGGAACTCATATCTTTCTTGCACATAAGTTGTAGGGGGTGAAGGAACTTAGGGGGTCGAAAGTGTGTCGTAACACATACAGGAAACAATATCAAGTGTCTGGCACCTACGACACTGTTCCCTTTGGATACCGTGAGGTGTGAATATTTATTATATCAATAGTTGTTATATTAGAGTCTATTTACTTGCTGACGAAATTTTACAGTTTACAGCATTTAAAATAAATTATGTTTCAGCTGGCGTTTCATTTTCTCCTTTGTGTGTGTGTATGTGTGTGTGTGTGTGTGTACAATAAAAAAATATATGCACCACCCAATGTTCTGGTCAATAAAAAGAGTCATGTGACTCCTGCTACTAATCCAGCTGGTGGGTCATATCTCCTACCTGCGTGCTCAGTTGACCCCCGCAAGCCCTGGTTCCCAGACGTATCTTTTTACCTGTTGAGGAATTCTCGCATAGACGAAAAATATCGATGGCGACCGATGATATTACATGCTCTACACTCCTGAAGTGGTACTCGCTAAAGTCTACAGATTTGGTGAACATAAAGAATTTCTCGTCACCTCTCCTTTGAAACCTTTAAGGCGACATTAAATTATGCGAATTATGAGGAGCAGGACATCCAAATACTCTATGGATATTCTGGTGAGAGCATTGCAGGGTTTCGCGGTACAAACGATGTAATGGAATATGTTGTAGGATTAAGCGATGTAATGGAATATGTTGTAGGATTAAACTGTACTAAAGAGCACATATATCGTGAAGTGAAAGAATCAACGCTTGCAGAAGAGAAACAAAGGATCTGGGTGGTCAACATTGTTGATGATTGGTGTGACAGGAGATATTATACCTATGTTATACCATGCTACATCATTGGGGCGGAGAATGTAAATCTTATGATTATGGACAGTTTTAAACTATTTCTTTCAACATCCATGTATATTATGATGAAGTGCACAGAGAAAGTGTAGCTAAAGGTTTCTCAAATAGCTCGCTAGAGTGCTAATGAATCTTATATGTGCATAGTTCTTACTTGAGAAAGTACGATGATAAATACATTTACCCCTGAACGTTGAAGAAGATGTATGGTGTGCATTCCAGGAAGTGTGTGTGATAAATCTTTAAAACCAATGTTACTTCATGTATCACAGATGGAAATATTCTCTAAACGCCTACCCACTATAATGGGTTACAGTTTAAAAATTCGGATGATTCACCAGTCTTTCATGTTGGAACAATCTCGTACACGAATCTGCATTACTAACGCTTAGCGGCGTTCATGACGCATACCGTGTGACTCATACCCATCCCCACACCTCCCATCTGACCAACTGCTCCGTACGGCCTGTCGAGTCAAACAGCGCACCGGCGGCTCATAGTCGCCTCAGTGCTTGACCCGATTGGACGTTCTAGCCTCGCTGGACCAATAGAAAACTACTATTAAAATATGGAACTTCCGTGGAGCAGCATCCTCAGTGCAGTATACGATGTGTCCGTGTTGAAGTCTGTGAGTGTATTCAGGCGCAATACCGGTGCTATTAATTATGTACTTGAAACGAGATGTAGACAATCAAATTCTGGTAGACGTAATGATATTTATTTAAGTGTTGAAGAGATGAATAGAATCTTCGTGATGGTTGAGAAGTGGGGTGAGGGCGGTCATAAAATACTTCTGGGTGTAGGCACAAAAAGAGAACAGATTAGTGAAGCACCATCATACGCCATTATTTGTACTCTGTGCGTAAATCGTGATACAAACCAAGCATGCACTGATATACAGTTGATGTGGAAGAATGGTGCTGACAATAACGCCCTTATCACCACGCGAAGCCGTTTCATTCTCTGACTGAATGTTTGAAGTCGTCGGTTTCCGTAAACTAAAACCTATATTAGACGCACGTGTTGCTGATATGCGTTATTTTGACACGGTGCCTGAACACGTTTACACCGCCCTGTTCGATGATTTTACCAAGTGTAGGGAAGAACAAGGCGAGAATGGTTTGGAAGTGAATACGTATTTAGAAGGTACAGACTCTTCGAAGAAATATCATGAACTTTGGTACAAAGGACTAGAACGGTACAGGGATGAACTGACATTCACTGTTCACCCTGAAGAATTATTTCTTTATAAACGGTGATCCAGAGAAATGTGACCCAAAAGAAACCCCTGTAACTCTTAAAGTATAAGTCCTTTTATAAAATCATACGCATCATTCGAAAGAGGATAGTTACAAGTTTGTACAGGATTGTATAGGTTTTGACAATATAAGACAAGATAAGATACAAAACAAAATAAAAGTGTTAGTTAAAACTAACCCTTCAGGATGACTGCATGGACTGTGGAACAGCTGCGTTTCATAACTGAGCAATATTATGAGCATTGAAGAAGTGTAGTTTCAGCTCAAAGATCTTTCAAGACAAATTTTCAGATGTCAAAATCACCTTCTAAGAAAGTAATCCGTCGGTGTGTCAGAAATTTTTCCCTAACTGGCAGCATTGGAAAAAGAAAACCAACTGGAAGAGTGCGCACAGCAAGGATAGACGAGATCATTAACAGAACTCATGAAATTGTACAGGATAATCCTAACATAAGCATCAGACGTGCTTCTCAGCTGTTAGGAGTTGGATATGGAACAACACACCGTATATTCAAGCAAAATTTAATGCTCTTTCCATATAAAATTCAAACAGTGCAACAACTAAACGATGGAGATTTCGCACGAAGACGACAATTCTGTCAATGGATCCAACAGAAGGTAAATGACACCACCAATTTTCTAGCAACTTTGATTATGTCAGACGAAGCCCATTTTCACTTGAATGGAACTGTAAACAAACAAAATTGTCGTTTCTGGGCAACAGAAAATCCATTGAATATTACCGAAGTCCCGTTGCATAGTCAGCGTGTAACTGTTTGGTGTGGTCTTACTGCATCTCAGATCATAGGGCCGTACTTTTTCGAGGATTCCACCGGAAACACGGTCACTGTAAATGGTGATCACTACGAAAAAATGTTGACCGATTTCCTTATTCCTAAATTAAGAGATCTTTGTCTAGAAAACCACTGGTTCCAACAAGACGGAGCTACCTGCCATACCACGACGAACTGCATGGCAGTTTTGCGTCAAACGTTTCCAGGCAAGGTCTCCGGATTTTTCTCCCTTAGATTATATATTATCTCTGGGGATATTTAAAGAGTAGGGTCTACAGAAATAACCCAACGACCTTGCAAGAATTGAAGGCCGCCATCACAAATGAGATACAGGTCATACCACCGCACACGCTTGCAAAAGTGATGTAGAACTTACAAGCGAGAACACTGGAATGCTTGGCAACTAATGGAGCACATTTGAAAGGAGTCATTTTAAAAAAATAAATATTTCATAATAAACTTGTAACTCTACTCTTTCGAATGATATATAGTTTTTATGAAAGGAATTAAATATTAAGAATATTTGGCTTTTTTTATGGGTCCCATTTATCTGGATCACCCAGTATAAGACGCAGTTGTCGGCACCAGTTAGAAACATACTTCAGTTGTCGATATGAGATGTGAAGAAAATTTTACAGTTGAAAAGGTCAGCGCGGAGAGAATAAATACACGTTTGGAAAGGAGTGTTTATAAACTTGAAGTTTATGGTGATGTTGTAGCAAACGATGTCATCTTTGTGAGTGCTTTTGACTGTATTCTATCCGTGTTTAAAGAGCGTGATAGTTTGACTCCCAATTGTAAAGTGGGTAAAAAAATAGTGTTAAACGAGCTGAAAGCCCTTCATATTGAATATAGGTATAGGCCCCCCGCGTACTTTGAGTGGTGAATTAATTTTAAATCTCATTTATTGTGTAGTACAAAGCAATGAGGATGTAGCTGTCAACTCGATTACGTGCGACCTTACTTTTTTATTTAACCGTGGTAGAAACCGTCCTTAAAGCATGTATTTCCTTTTTTCCCATTTCGATGCGTATATATATATATATATATATATATATATATATATACAGTATATATATAAATCAAGTGATGTGTATTCTGATTTTGTTGTTTATAGAATTTTTCTGTACTAGTTGTATTATTTTCTGGTTTGATGGGTGTGTGTGTGTACACACATATATATATATATATATATATATATATATATATATATATATATATATATAATATATTTCAACTGCAAAGAACACGCAGTATAATTAACGTAAAGAGCGACGCTTGTATAGAAGAATATTCTGCGCAAGATGTAGGAGGATTACGACTTCCGATCGAGTGAGGACCATGGTGTAGTGGTTATCATATCTGACCGGCAATCGGAAGATCCCGGGTTCGATTCCCGGGTTGTTACCTCATTTTTTCATTTGTTCGTTCTCCCTCCTCATCTTGCGCGGAATATTCTTCTATACAAGCGTCGCTCTTTACGATATATATATATATATATATATATATATATATATATATATATACATGTTAAATAATTCCATTGTGTATTATTCCTGCTTAGCGTCTAATGTATATGTAATTCTTCTCTACTGATTGTGTTACGTCTATATTTGATGTAAATATATGTGTTAAATAAATCATGTATATATTTTCCCGTTTTGCAGTATACTGTATATACATATTTAACGAATGTCTTTGATGAATGATATATATTAAATAGACAGAACGATGTAGTTGTGTGTTATTTCTCCTTTACACCATCTAACCAAATATTAATGAAAATGAAGGGTATATATATATATATATATATATATATATATATATATATATATATATATATATATATAAACGACAAAGGTGTGTGTGTGTGTGTGTGAGTATCTAAGGCCACTGGCTGTTTCGACTGGTGGCGATTCGAAAGCCCTCTAGGATGGCTACATTTTATTTTAAGAATTTGTTGCGAGTGGTGGTGGGGCTCCAGTTAGCCTATATATGTATATATAAGTCACTAAACTAAGGCGACTGGCTTTATTCTCTGGCTGCTTACCCTCTAAAGAAACTGTCTGACCACCGATTACGCCATTCGATTGGCTGGTTCTTATGTCAAATGACTGTGATCCTAAAGCCGCCCAGGAAACCTTGTAAAGACGCCATTATGCAAAGCGTTATGCCGGCGACAACATCTTCCATCTCTCTCTTTCCTTTTTTGTTTTATTACCCATGTTAGGTTAGGTTACCCACTTCACCTTTGAAGGATCTAGTCCCGGCCCGCGTACACTAGGGTGGCCCACTTTTCAATTTTTTATGAAAAGTATAGGTGATCGTGGTTTTTCCCATTATTTGGCACTATTCTAGCACATTGGTACCATTTTTACAAAAATTGATCAATATTTAGGGGTCTCGCATCGACCTTGAAATTACTAGTTTTTTTTAAAAAATGCATACTTTTTAACTTTTTACTGAATCAAGATAAATCATTAAGTAGGGATGTTTTCTGAATCCTCTTAATGAGAGAAGTCGTTTGGTGTGCCTGCCAATGTCATACGACTAACGGTTTAAAGGTTGTGCCTGTATACAGGTAATACCAATGTGCTAGTATAGTGCCAAATAATGGGAAAAACCACGATCACCTATACTTTTCAAAAAAATGAGTCACCATACCCGGGCGGAATGTATAATGTATATAGGTAATTAGAAAATGCACTATGCCTGTGCAAGGTACCTAACCTATTTCTTTTTTTGCAGATCATAACATTTTGAAATTCTGTCTGAGTTCCTCATCCTTTGTCATGGACAAATCGATGGCAACCATAACTGGAAGAACTCTTGAAGCTACAAATAGAGAGTCATCAAAAGGAAAGGCGAAAATAACATCGCTACCTTCTCTAAGATCGGCCTCGGAAAATTTTTTTAGTTGGCCAACCGTCGTCCTCCATCAGTGGTAGCAAATTGCCAACAACACGGCAGGTTTTGCAATACTTCTTCAGTGTTATCCAGTACACTGCTAACAGGAAAGACGCATTCAAAGAAACCGTAAACAACGTCTTAAAATTTTGGAACATGGCCCGCATTAAAACAATCACAAAGCTCAACTGCGAACGGAAGCTAGAGGCATTGTGGAAGAGTGGCACTTACTCCAAAAGAGCAGAAAACGAGAAACTGACGCCGGAGGAAAACGGCAGAAGTTTTCGGACAGTGTGGACAAGTTGTGGGATATCGGAGCATCTGACGCTGTCGAAGATATAAAGAAGAATCGACTGCTGTCCGACAAGGACAAGAAAGAAGACATTGACTTCTACCTCGATCAACGTGGTCCTCGGGTGGCAACGATGAGCGGAAACGATAAAGTTTTCGCTGTAAAAAGAAAGCTACAGGAAGGAAGAAAACGTCTTCGCCAGGAGCCGCAAACCTCAAAGTGTGCATACGAAACCGGAGATGAGGCCATGGAGAATGATGATACTGGCATGTCAGGAGAGTCGGAGACAGAACTAGCGTTCCCCCTGCCGAAAGAGCCAAGTGTGTCTGTCAATCTTCCTCGCCGCATCCTTAATGCACCTGCTGTCATGGAAGTGGCTGATCGTTTCCGCATGTCCAATAATCAGGTGGGTATTGTGTATAGTATTCATCGATAGCGTCAGTTTTAAAGTGTCCCGTAACCCACATGTATTCTTGACAGTTTCCTTTCCACTTTCCATGCTCTACATAGGTAGTAAGCATTGTGGCTGCTATTACAAGTTCGGCGGATCCACCAGCAGATTTCAATCAGTTCAGCACCTCGAAAGAAACGGCTCGCCGGGGAAGAGTGTCACATCGCCGTGAAGTGGCGACGGCTGTGAAGGACTCCTTCACGCCACCGAGGCACACTGTTGTCCACTGGGATGGCAAAATGGTCAAGGTCAGTTGATTAAGTTTTCATAGCTATCAATTTAGAAATGAGATTCATGAAGCATAATGTCAATTAAAAAGAGAACTGAATGTGAACAAAAATAGGTTACTTTACAACCATGAAATTGAAATATATGGCATGTGTTTCAGAACTTCCTTGGAACGGCGGAGCACCGCCAAGCAATTCTCATCTCCGGGGCTTCTCATTGCACAGAAGGAAAGTTGCTGTCAGTCCCAGCTGTTGCTGACGGCACCGGACTGTCGCAGGCGCGGGCAACCATACTTGCTCTCGAAGATTGGGGATGTGAGGAGAGCGTCATCGGACTCTGCTTCGACACCACTTCCACCAACACGGGGAGGGTGCAGGGTGCAGTTGTCCGGCTGGAAAACATGCTCGGGCGACCGCTACTCCAGCTGGGATGCCGTCATCACGTCCTAGAGCTTATCGTGGGGGCAGTAGCCGTCACCCTGCTCGGAAGGACTACACCAACTGATCCTTTGTTTCAGCAGTTGAAGAGAAGGTTAGTTCATTTTTTGTGCAAGCTAAAGTTAGGAAACACATGATATTCCACTAGTTTATAAAACAGCAAGCCAAACCGGAACTTCAGAGTTTTCTCACACAATTTTCTTGTTTATTATTTTTGAAGATGGGACGAGCTCGATCTCTCGATCTACTGCAAGCTGCAGGTCGAGAATCTGGCGGAGAGTACGTAGCTAATAGAACTCCGGGACGCGGCGGTCAGCTTCCTAAGCACAGCTTCTGGTTTCGTCAAAGACGATTACCGGGAAGTGGCAGAGATCACGCTCCTGGTACTCGGGACACAACCACGCCGTGGCATTCACCTCATGCGCCCAGGAGCCTACCACCACGCAAGATAGATGGCTAAAGTTAGTATTTTCAAACAAAAATAATCTAGAGATAAGTTTAAATGTTATTCAAAGATAAACATTTCATTATAACGCAAAGAAAGTAATTGGTAACAATAAACCTGTCTTACTTAAAATGGTGCCTATTCTGTTTCAGGTCATCTACTACACAAAACTGCTGATGTTCAGTAGGCAGCTGGAGCTCGACGCCGAGCTGGTCGACAAACTACACAGGATCGTGGTGTTCATCGCTCTTCTGTACGTACCAGCTTGGTTGGCGGCCCCTGTAGCAGCTGATGCGCCGTTGAATGACCTGGTACTATACCAGCGTTTTCTGAGGTATAGGGCAGTGGACCGCGAGGTGGCAGAAGCGTCACTGGCAGTGATGAGGCGGCACTTCTGGTATCTGAGGCCTCAGACCGTCATCTTCGCTCTATGCAGCAACAAGGTGGATGGCACTGTGAAGCAACAGATGGCAGAGAAGCTGTCCCACCTCCCTGTACCCAAAGACTTCACATACGAGAACGTCTCAGTCGACGAGATGACGCTACTCCCCGACCTGATCGTCGAGTCCTCCTGGTTCTTATTTGCAGGTCTGAAGATGTATGGGTCTTCGTGGCTCACCCTGCCAACTGATAAGTGGGACGAGAACGAGGACTTTTGTCGTCTGAAGGATGTGATCTCTAATCTCCAGGTCACCAATGACGTCGCTGAAAGAGGAGTCCAACTGATACAAGACTATGCGAACACGGTCACAAAGGACGAGGCACAGCTGCAGGATCTTCTGCAAGTGGTGGAAAAGAACCGGAAAGAGCTCGGCGACTTCAAGAAGTCATCACTCGCCACGATGACATAGCACAGAGGGACAACGTTGCAGCCAGTGACGTGTGATAGTGGTCAATACAATGCAAAAGTGATTGTTTAAGTTATTGTTTCTTTCTTCCTTATTTGTCTGCTATTTGCTGATTTCTTTGAAAAGTGTAGGTGATTGTGGTTTTTCCCATTATTTGGCACTATACTAGCACATTGGTATTACCTGTATACAGGCACAACTTTTAAACCGTTCGTCGTATGACATTGGAAGGCACACCAAACGACTTCTCTCATCAAGAGGATTCAGAAAACATCCCTACTTAATGATTTATCTTAATTCAGTAAAAAGTTAAAACGTATGCAGTTTTTAAAAAAACTAGTAATTTCAAGGTCGATGCGAGACCCCTAAATATTGATCAATTTTTTTAAAAATGGTACCAATATGCTAGTATAGTGCCAAATAATGGGAAAAAATACGATAACCTATACTTTTAAAAAAAAATTGAAAAGTGGGCCACCCTAGCGTACACGTTTTAATAAAGGTTTTACTTTCTTCTCTACAAACCTACATGCATACTCTCACACACACATCTATACACATACAATTCATATAAATATATATATATATATATATATATATATATATATACACAGGGCGTCCCAAAAAAATGTATACACACTTTAAATAATTATAAAGGCAGTGTTTATTAAAATACATTTCATTTTCAAAATGTAATAGAATCTACAGACATTATTTAATTGTTTTGTCAACGCCTGTTTTCAAACTGACGTCCGTTCTGGTCCAGGCACTGCTGATAACGCGAAGCAATGGAATCGCAAACATCACGAAACATTTCGTTTGGTATTTGTGTGCATTCTCGTTCAATGGCTGCTCTCAATTCAGCGACTGTTGCAGGTTTTATAGCGTAGACTTTGTCTTTTAAGTATCCCCATAAAAAAAGTCTAGTGGTGTGAGGTCTGGTGAACGCGGAGGGTATTCTACGAAACCCCTTCGTCCAATCCACATCCACATCGTGCCAAGTACCACTCGCAATGCTCCACTCTTCGGTCCGGATCATCTTCATTAATAGCATGGACTAATCTTGGAATGTAACTTTTCCATTGACAGCGCTTCAAAATGCGTTGGACAGACGATTCTGAAATTCCTACCTCACGACTCGCTTGCCGCACAGATTTTCTTGGACTTTGGTGATACGTTTCCAGTACTCTTTCTTGCTTTGTGGGGCTTGTCGATGTCCGTGGTCTTCCGGAACGCTTCTTGTGGACATTCTGAACAGTTCCATCGGCTTCAAACTTATCTCTAATTCGAGTGATGGTAAGTCGCGTTGGTGGATCTGTTTGAAACTCCCTCCTAAACTGTCTTTGCACTTCAACTGCGTTTTCACACTTCCAGTAGCATTTTAGAATGAATTTCCTTTGTTCAAAGCTTAGTCTGACTGCCATTATTAATTCTAATGGGTTTAACTTGGAAAGAAAGAAACATCAATTGAGCTATCAGCTGTTAAAGTGTGTATAAATTTTTTTGGGACGCCCTGTATATACACACTTTTTGGGCTTGAGCTGTCAGGCTAGGTTACCCTCTCCCCCCTTCATGCATACCTCCCTCTCCCTCCTTGGAGGGTCTAAACACCCTTGTAATTTTTGTTCATCTTCCATGCAAATGATTTGCACTCTCACATTTTGAAAACATACTACTAGTGGGTTAACATTTTAATTTTCATGACGCCAAATATTTTTTTCTTCAATCGTATAGTTAATTTGTTGAATGGGTTGCCAGCCAGCGCAGTTCAAAGTAGTTCGGTCGAATCCTTTAAAAGGGACTAGATGCTTATCTTTCCTGAAACCCCAATTTAGAAGCATTTGTAAGCTAGAAGAAGTGTTTTTACTAGGATTCTCTCCTCTTTGCTTTCAAATTTTCACTTATCTTTAAATTTTCTTCCTTTCTTTCAACTTCCCTTCTTTGCTTTGCTTTAAAACTTTTTCACGTGTCTTTAAATTTTCTTACATCTTTTAACCTTCCTCCCTAAACATACAGCCTCGAAGGGACCAGCCGGTCTGTTGCTGTTTGGTGTCCTTTGTATTCCTTTGTATAAATATTAATAGAATTTTAGATTTATCTGAGTTCCGGTGATACACAGGGTGTAAGGTGGGTCCTCAAATTTAAAGTCATAACCTGATGAAAATGTTCATGGCTTCCTCAGGATAATGTTCAGAGCTTTTTACTCTCTCTGATTCAAGTAATTCTGAAATATGCCTTAAGCTATATGAGACATAGGACAAACCATAATTACGTCATTGAACCATGGTTATGACTTACAAACTATAGATATTCTAGCAAAGGAATAGCTAATCCTTCATGCTCCGACTCTACCCAAAGCTTGAATGAAATTGACTACAGATATCCTTTTCTGTAAACGAGGAAAACAGGACTGTTACATCTTTCCACTTAAGAAATTAATTAACGTATCGTTGGGCATTCAAAAAAATTAGAGTTAGGTGGAAAATGAGAGTAAAGTTAGAGCGGACTTCGTGAATCGGTAGATTTAAACCGTCTTTTCGGACATTTCATGATTTTCATATGTAGTATGTTGTATGATAATTTGAATTTCCAAACGGAAACAATATCAGTACAATTTCTACCACAATGGCTCTTTCTGACTTACTCTTTCCTTTTCTTACCGACATGAAACTAATCATCTGTTTTGTTGCTGACCCCGAGAGGCGCGTTCGAGCGTAACAAGGCCCGGAAAAATTGGAGATGTTTCTTGCTCGATGAGTGAATTCCTGACGAACGCTGAATGGTCGAAACGAAATTAAGTCTTTTCTCGAAGGAGAAGAAGAAAGATTTCAGGACATGATTTCATTCCAGGTACCTAAGAGGATTATTTTTAGCATGAAATTGAGCCATACTCTTTTTTAGTATTGTGTCGTACCAGTTCTTTTCGAAGGCGCCGCACTTTCGAGCGCATAAAAATAGTAAATTAAGGCATAAGGTATCCATTTTAAATGTTATGTAAATTGGAAGTAAATTTATTACGCGTAAAACCACAAGTTTCCTTTGGAAGGTGACGAAAAGGAACGTTCGGGAAAGGAAATTTTACAAATAGATTTCGAAACTTCGTTGATAAAAATGGAAAAGATAAAATATATATTCTCGTCAAATGGTAAGGTAAGGTAAGGCGCTTCGGTGGTGTAGTGGTTAGCGTCGCTGACTACGAATCCATCGGCCCCGGGTTCGAGACCCGACGGCAGCCGGCGCGCAGCAAAACCCAGCTGTTCATACTTTCACACAATAAAGAAAGTGGTTGGTAGATAAATGGGTACCCTAGGTGGACTAGTGGTTAAGACGCTGGGCTGCTGATGAGGCGTGGTTCGGATTCCACGTTAAACTGTAGGTCTAAGGTGGAGTGAAAAGCTTGACCTTCGTCAGAATGAACAATTCGGGCGGAAGCTAACCAAAGGTTTAAATGGAACATGAAATAGAGAAATAATCAATAATCCTTATTTCTTTCTCTCCCTCTCTCTCTCTCTCTCGTCCTTAATCGAGTTAAGTCTTCTGTCGCCGAACTTCATTCCTTTTTGTTTCCTCTTTATTAAAGCATCGTTTAGATCTTAATTTCTATTCTGAAAATGCTTTGAAATTTCCACTTAAAAATGATCGATTTTTTAAAAGAGAAAATTGAGATTCTTTATTTCAATAAATGAAATATTTCTTTTGAATTTCACGTATTTCAAATATCTACAAAAGACCTCTTTCATCTTTAAATTATTCTACTTCAGCTGTTAGTTTTATTATTATTATTATTATAGTAGTAGTAGTAACAAAAGCAGCAACAGTAGTGGTAACAGTGCGATGCTATTGCCATCTGGAATCGAGTATGGATTCGGACTTTAAATTTCAAATTTAAAGAACTTCTCCGAATGTTCCTTGGTGGGGCATTTGTGGTTCGGATCCCACGTAAAGGTGTAGGTCCCCTCCGGCCTATAACTTTAAGTGTTACGAAAGAGGTTAAACAACCCAAATAAATCCTCAATACAAGAACAAACTGAGGTCCTTCAAACATTCTTCAATGAACAATTTTCTCGTCACGATTCACATCGTTCATCGTGAGACGTCATTTGTGACATTATTAATCGTCACTTTTGATTGATGATGACAATTAATTTTTTATTTGTTTTTTTCGAAAACTTCATTATTCGATTAAGCTTTTCTCGTTTCGACGTCAATCTCCTTCGATCGAAAATGGACGTGCACGAAATTCTGAAAGGGGTGTTCTTCGCAGTATGACCCCCTTCCTGTCGAGATAAAAGGCAGGAATGTTGAATATAACATGAAAGAGAGAGAGACAGTGAGAGAGAGTAAATTTCATCCACTCCTTAATGGGTGCAATTTTGCATATTTGTTCTACTTCCATTCGATTTTTCCCTCTTAAACAGAATGGCTTTGGAGCGGTGCTTATCTCGTGATCAGACCGAATGCGACACAGTTATTGGAAAGGCAACAGAAATAATGACGATTTATTGAGCAATTAAAGAAACCTAAACTTGTTTAAAGTGACTTCCAAATAAAGTTAAAATTTCAGAACAAACGAAACTTTAAAATTTTATAATTTTATAATTTTATAATTTTTACTCATTCCAAAATATTCATTAAAAAGACGAGAAAAAGAAAGATCTTTCATTCTTAACCAGTAAATAGACGAATGAAGATAATATTTGTGCAGAAATAAATTACCTGCAAACAAGAAATTATTATGACCAAACTTTCACCAAATATACTCTCAAACAAACACTAATTTTCCGACTCAAAATTTTTCAGAACTTTCGTTTTTCTTTTCCAAAAAAAAAATTGCATGTTCTCTTATATTTTCACTCAATGTCATTTTTTGACAACAGACACTAACCACTAACTTTCAAACTTCGTACGAGGTCAGAATTTTAATATAAACACATTAATCATTTTTAGAAAATTTAATTGTTTTCATTTAAAAAAAAAACATTTACCTTTCAGCATTTTGATTATGAGCCATAACACACCGATATGAAATGAGTATTTTTAACTTCTTCCCTAATCTCTTCATTATAATTTAAGCCTCGCAAGTTCAGGGGGAATTTTCGGCCGAAGATAAAACAGAATTTTAACTCGAAACCGAGAATAGACGACCGCCTTAAAGTAACACTAAAACATGAATATTTTCAACATCATTAATAAGGCCGCGTTTCCACCGAACCCGCACAGCCCCCCAGAGACTCTAATTAATTTTTTCCGTCGGATTCTGACGGAAAAAAATTCTGTCCAAGTGAAAACTCATTTAAATTACCTGATTTCCGGACATGCTGTTTCCACCAGCTACGCACTGTCACGCACTGATACGCAGTGACACGCACAGACAGGCGTTCCATCAGTGTGGAAAAAATGAACGACGAAAGGATTATCACTACTGTGCAGAAGAGAAGTGCTCTATGATAAAAGCAATCCCAAACACAGCAACTGGGATGCTGTTCGCATGTTATGGATGAGCTGTGTTGCAAAACTGGATACTGAAGGTAAGGAGATTAAAAACGTTCATGAATGTAGTTTCGTTGTTTATTTACAAATGCACCAAGCTTTATTTTGTCAGGGCAAAGAACCAACTGGCGATCTAAAATATGCCATAAAACTGTCTCAGATTTCCACTGCTAAATTTGTTGGTCTGTAGATGTTCAGTAATAACACTTAATAAAAGCTTCTTTGGTGGGGTGACACCTATCCAATGTCGTTAAAAATGTTGATAAAAATAAGTAGCTACATATAAAAGTCTCTCTTGTTGTTGATGTCACGAAATAAAAAATAAAAGATTCATACAGATACCGTTGTGTTTTTGTTAGCTTACCTTAGCGTTACTTCAAGATATTTTTCTGCAGATATAGGTTCACAATAGTTCGTCGTCTGTCACTGTAGCTCAGCAGAACATTAGTGGAGCAAAAGTCGAACGGTCGTTGACTTCATACGAAGGTAGTCCACACACTTCTCATCATCTTCCTGAATTTGACATAGTAGGTGATAATATTCTCCCAGAGTAGGTCTCAGCTTAAATACAGGGTCGACCCAATACCAATCGTAACGTTTCACACCATGCATTTGCACTTTTTTCCTCCCACTGGCACAGCAAGAGCAATTTTTTCTTGTGTTTTAACAGCGACAGACTGTACCAGCAAAACCTCTTCCTTCTACCACAAATGGGTGAGTGCGACTAGAGAAACTTTCTGTTGTTTTTCGGATTTGAGAAACACTTTTCACCAGTCAGAAAAAGTCCGTGTCTGCACGGGTCTGTGCGTGTTCGGTGAAAACTAGCCTTATACTGTTGTCCAACAACTTCACAGGCTCTGTGAAGAGCCATTTCGTGAGTAGAAATGTTTTCAGATAGGGAAACAGAGAGCATTAGTAACTCAATATTCATTTTTTAAGATTTATTAGCCCAATTTGTGAGGGGTTTTATTACTGACCAAGAGAAGTGATGAAAATTGATAGTTTTTCTGTCTATACCATCCATCTGATTAGATGCAATATCTCAAGCCTCAAAAGATATTAAATAAAATCACAGACTTTCTTCATGGTCCTCATTTGAGCCTGGAAATGCGAATCCTTCAAAAAAATTTATGTTCCAAGGTACCAAAAGTGTTACCCTACAAAAAAATTACCAAGAATTATCATACAGTTGACCTCACTTATTCCCAGTTGCCTATGTACACTCACACTGAAACACACACAGACACGAATGCGATGCGATCCGAGGGAGGCCCGCAGCATTCAATTTTCAAACACCGTTGGACTGCATGGATTGAATAATCTAGTAGTATGACCGCAAAAATGTAGAGTGCAATGCACTCGCATCTTGCAACCTTGCAAACTTCCATGCAACATGAGGAGAGTATTTTTAACCACCCCAATCCTCCAAGGGGGAAGTGGGGTTATGCAACAATAACCACTCCCCACAAAATTCAGAATCCCTGCCAGACGAAACAGCTGGAGAATACAGCCAGTCGCCTTAGATACACACACACACACACACACACATACACACACACACTGTATCGTTTATATATACACCGATCATTTCCGTTAATATTTGTTTATATCGTGTAAATAAAACACAGCTACAGCGTTCTGTCTATTTAATATACAGGGTGTACATAAAGTCAGGATCTATTTTTGTGAAGCACTTGGAAATTATATGGAATTCAATCATGAAATGATAAAGTGGTAACAATTATTAAATAATTAAGAGTAGAATTCGACGTGACGCCCATCAGTATCCCTGCACAGCTCAAATCGTTCCGCAGCGTTTCTAAACACATTCTGGAGCATTTGCGGGGTTATGTTATCTGCAGCAGTTCGTATACGTGTACGCATGGCCGTAACTACCTATGAGGTCACCGAGGTCCGGACCTCGGTAATTATTTCCTAAAAAAAAAAAAAGAGACTGAACCGTTCTCCGTGTATGAAACGCATATTACCGCTTTTCTTTTGAAAAGAGGGAGCGTCGAGCGTTTTTTGTTTTGTGTTTAGTGTATAGCTTGGGTTGTGTTTGTAGATGTCATTTTGGTCTGAATTTTGCTCGTCCCGCCGCGCTCGAAAAAAATCTGGACCTCACTAATTTCTAAACCCTAGTTAAGGCCCTGCGTGTACGTTAGTTTTCAAGACTCGTAATCTTCGTCTGATAGACGTGCGATTTGATAAAGCCCCATGCAAAGAAATCTAAAGCGGTTAAATCTGGTGATCTCGCTGGCCAAGGTCTGTTGCTTCCGCGTCCGATCCAGCGATTTGGAAAACGTCCATTTAGATAATCCTGAACAATTTTGGCATAGTGACAAGGAGCACCATCATGTTGATAGACGACGGACTAACAATCCTATCCCCGTCGTCTATCAACATAATGGTGCTCCTTGTCACTATGCCAAAATTGTTCAGGATTATCTAAATGGACGTTTTCCAAATCGCTGGATCGGACGCGGAAGCAACAGACCTTGTGTCGCGAGATGACCAGATTTAACCCCTCTAGATTTCTTTGCATGGGGCTTTATCGAGTCGCACGTCTATCAGACGAAGATTACGAGTCTTGAAAACTTACGTACACGTATACGAACTGCTGCAGATAACATAACCCCGCAAATGCTCCAGAATGTGTTTAGAAATGCTGCGGAACGATTTGAGCTGTGCAGGGATACTGATGGGCGTCACGTCGAATCCTACTCTTAATTATTTAATAAATGTTACCACTTTATCATTTTAGGATTGAATTCCATATAATTTCCAAGTGCTTCACAAAAATAGATCCTGACTTTATGTACACCCTGTATATCGAAATACAAAATATGTATATACATTAGGGGCAAAACAGGAATAATACACACATGATTTATATATATATATATAATCTACATCAAAAACAATACAGCCAGGAAAGGAGAATTGTATTAGACGCAAATACAGGAATAATTGGTTATTTAACATATACAGGGTGGGGCACGGGAACCAAGTGTTTTTGGAATAATCAGGGAAATGATATTTATTTTTGTAAAGAAAATATATTGGTAGAACAACATTCGTAAGAACATAGCATTTCATGTCATAATAATCATGTACCGAAAATTATATCTGGCATATGATGTCCTTGGCCGTCGACGCATTGTTGAAGGCGTTTACGAAAATTGGCCTCCACTCTTCCCAGCAGGTCTCTGTTGATTTGGATGATTTGTTGACGGATCGCTTCCTTCAATGCATCTAATGTACGGGGCTTGTCCTCGTAGACACGTGACTTGAGGTACCCCCATAGAAAGAAGTCACATGTGGACAAGTCAGGGGACCGAGGGGGCCATGCAATGTCACCAAATCTCGAAATGAGATGGTTGGGAAACAGGGGGCGAAGAACAGCCATTGACGCTCTGGCGGTGTGTGGCGTGGCCCCATCTTGCTGAAACCACAAATGTCGACGAGCAATACGCCTTCTTCGTAACTCAGGGATGAAAAAGGTGTTCACCATCTCAATGTACGCCCAGATGTTATGGTAACGGTAACCCCATTTTGTTCGAAGAAATAGGGACCGATGACGCCAAACTTTCCCACCGCGCACCAAACTGTAACCTTAGGGCTATGCAGCGGTTTTTCATGGAGTTGTCGCGGATTTTCAGCAGCCCAATACCGACAGTTTTGATTGTTGACGGCCCCATTAAGGTGGAAATGGGCTTCATCACTCATTACCACCATCATGTTTTCATTCTGCTCATAAAGTGCAAGCATTTCCTGTGCAAAATTCAGTCGTTGGGGGCAATCGCTTACATTCAATTCCTGCACCATCGCTAACTTGTATGGGTGAAAATGTAATTCTTCATGCAAAATCCGTCGAACAGTACGATTGCTGATTCCGAGTGCAGCTGAATGTCTCCGAGCAGAGCGGCCTGGGCTTTGCAACATCGCTTGTCTGACCCTTTCAACGTTCTCTGGAGTACGCACAGTGCGTTGCGGCCCCTTCGGTTTTGTTTTCATTATTGAGCCTCCTGTTCGAAGATTGTTAACCCAACGTAAGATTGTGTCACGAGCGGGAACAGAGTCATTTCGATGAATGTTGAATCTGCGGCGAAACGCACGCTGAACTGCTGTCACTGACTCGCCACTTCTAACAAAATGATCATACGCGAACATGCGGTGTTCTAACGTCCACTGCTCCATGATGGCACCTGAAAGATAAAGGTGAGTGTTAGTTAAAGTTAAATGCTATGAACCCAGGAATGGAATGCTACCTATCGCACGCCCCTCCCATTCCTAATGGCCGATTACTAGCTATTCAAAAAACACTTGATTCCCGTGCCCCACCCTGTACATACATACGTGTCAAAACAAAAAATAATAGAAGAAATACAGAAAAATTCGATATACAACAAATTACACAACACATGTTTAATATACATATATTATATATATGTACTGTATATGCACAGGGTGTTTCATTACATGTGGGACGCACTTTCAGGATGGATTCAAGACCTGAAAACAATGAAAAAAGTTTATATAAACATATGCCCGAAATCGCTTTGTTTCCGAGTTATAGCCCGTTATGTGTTCCAGCAAGTATCCGCCTTACCGTCAAAGGAAGTGCTCAAAATGACCGCCTTGTGCTTGAATACACACCTGAACACGCCTCGTCATAGACTGCCTGACGCGTTCAAACATTCCAGGTATTGTTCGAATTTTCTGGCATCCTTGTTCTACACGTTGGCGAAGCATTTCAACGTTGTCAATGGGTGTCATGTAAAAGGTGGATTTCAGATGACCCCACAGGTAAAAATCGAGTGGATTCAGGTCCGGGGAGCGAGCAGGCCATGCAATGGGTCCTCCACGGCCTATCCATTTATCAGGGAAATGGTCATCCAAATAGTCTCTGGTTACTCGACTAAAATGAGGCGGAGTGCCGTCATGCATAAACCACATACGATATCGGACACCAAGATGAAATTCATCTGGTAAATCGCTTAAATCATTCCTTAAAAAATTGGAATAGGATTCTCCTGTTAATCTTCCAGGCAAAACAAACGGACCGATTTTTTCTTAGCTAAATAATAGGCCATGGGGCTGAAATGTCTTTTGGGTCGTAAGTTTGAACTTCCTGCGCTTAACATAACCGGATTTTTCCAGTATGAACCTCCCTCCTTATATAAAACCGCTTTTAAACGCCATTGTATAAAACCGGTGGTTAACGCAGTTTCGAAAATGGCGTCTGACAGTGATGTGCGTCCTAAATAGAGCGCTATTATCGAGTTCTTTAACCGCAGAGAAGGAAACAGTTAGAAATATTCACAAACATCTACAAAAAGTTTACGGAGCTGCTGTTGTTGATCGAAGCACAGTTGGACGCTGGTCTAAAAGTGTGAGATCATCGGAGAGAGGGAGAGCCATCCTCGATGATGAGTCACGCAGCGGTCGCCCGGCATCAGCTGTCACATCTCAAACTGTGCAACGTGCTAACAGCATCATTCGATCAAATTCACTGGATCTAGGAATTAGTGAAGGAAGTGTGAATACGATAATTCAGCAAATGGGATACTTAAAAGTGTGTTCACTGTTTGTTTCTCACGAATTGACTAAAGATTACAATGCGCAAAGAAAAGAAATTGCTTCTGAGTCGTTGGTTTGATACGAGACAGAAAGGGATGACTTTCTTTCATGAAATGTGACTGGGGATGAGACTTGGGTACACCACTTTGAACCTGAAACAAAACGCCAATCCATGGAGTGGCATCATGCAGACTCCCCACGCAAGAAAAAGTTCAAAACGGTTCCCTCTGCAGGAAAGGTTATGGCCAGCCACCATCTTGTGGGACATGAAAGGGATAATTCTGGTGGACATTATGAAGAAAGGATAAACAATTAACCCAGAGGCATATATTGCTACCTACCCTACAGAGACTCGAGAGAAGTATAAAGCGAGTTCGACCGGAGAGAAAACTGGAACACGTCCTTCTTTTTTTGCACGATAACGCAAGACCACACAGCAGTTTGCAAACAAGAGAGGCCAGCATTAAAATGCGCCTGACTGGGTTACCCCACCCTCCATACAGCCCGGATATGGCACCTTCAGACTTCATTTGTTTGGGCCAATGAAGGATCCTATTCGTGGAAGAAAGTTTCAGAGTGACGATGAGGTTTTTGAGGAGGTTACGAGGTGGCTCCAGCGGAAGCCAGCGGACTTTTACCAGCAAGGAATAAAGGCCCTTGTTTCGAAGTAGAGGAAAGCCGTAGAAAAAGATGGAGACTATGGTGAAAAATAAAAAGTTGTAAAAAAGGTATATAACTACTTGTGTACAAAATTTCTGGAATTTACAAGGAAACTTGGAAAGAAAAAAAAGTGGAGCAAAATATACTGAGTGGCCCTCGTAAATTATCTGGCAGACGGCGATTCGGAAACCTTTCCGCATACAGACGTCTTGGTGCGGCCGCATTACACTCGGCAAGTCCGCACATGAGATGCATGTCTGCCATTTCTCTGCTTGAATAAGCCTCCATTCTCACTTCAAATGCACACTATCACTGAATAGCACAAAACCTTTTATGGTTTTTTCACTGGACTGCACTTATTCTCAGTAAGAAGTTACGAATACGAACAGTGAAACACCGCGATGCACCTCTGACTGACTGATGGCTCCACACTCACACTCATGAAATAAGTCTTGTACACACTCACAAACATTGTCGGCAAACAGTGCTTGTAAACAGTTTGCGGAAAGAATTGTTGGAACACAAAACGGGCTGTAACTCGGAAACAAAGCGATTTCGAGCATATGTTTATACGAACTTTTTTCATTGTTTTCAGGTCCTCAATCCAAGCTAAAAGTGCGTCCCACATGTTATGAAACACCCTGTGTATATATATATATATGTATATGTATATATATATATGTATATATATATATATATATATATATATATATATATGCACGTGTCAATAATGGAAATACATGCAAAATAGGAATAATTGGAATTATTTAACACCAAACATCAAGCATAAAAATAATACAGTCAGTAGAGAAGAATTTTATATACAACAAAATCAGAATACACAACACAGTGAAGGTCACTTCAGCCCTGTACCGTTCTAGTTCTTTGTACCAAATTTCGTAATATTTCGAGGAGTCTGCACCTTCTAAACACGCATCCAGTTCCAAACCATTCTCGCCTTGTTCGTCCCTGCACTTGCTAAAATTATCGAGTAGGACGGTGTACGCGTATTCAAGCACCGTGTCAAAATAACGCATATCAGCAACACGTGGGTCTAATATAGGTTTTAGTTTACGGAAGCCGATGACTTCAAACATTCTGTCGAGAATGAAACGGCTTCTCTTAGTAATAAGGGCATTATTGTCAGCACCATCTTCCACATCAACGCATGGTTGGTTTGTATCATGATTTACGCGCAGCGTGCAAATAATGGCGTATGATGGTGCATCACTAATCTGTTCTCTTTTTGTGCCTACACCCACTGGTATTTTATGACTGCCCTCACCCCACTTCTCAATTACCACGAAGATTCTATTCATCTCTTCAACACTTAAAAAAATAACATTACGTCTACCAGAGTTTGATTGTCTACATTTCGATTCAAATACATAATTAACAGCACCGGTCTTACGCCTGAATACGCGCACAGACATCAACACGGACACATCGTATACTACATTGAGGATGCTGCTCAACGGAAGTTCCCTCTTTTAATAGTTTTCTGTTGATTCAAGGCGAGATCGTCCAATCGGGTCAAACTCTGAGGTGACTAGCTATGAGCCCCCGGTGCGCTGTTTGACTCAGCGGGACGTGCGGGGCGGTTGGGAGGTTGGAGGTGTGGGGGTGGGTGCGAGTTACACGGGTTGCATGATGATCGCCTCCAAGCGTTAGTGATTCGTGTACGAGCTTGTTCCAACATGCAAGGCGGCTCGAGGCGCACTGGTGAATCAGCTGAATATTTGTATCCCATTATACCAGGTAGGCGTTTAGGGAATTTTCCACCTGCGATACATGAAGTAATATCGGTTTTAATGATTTATCACACACTTCCTGGAATGCGCACCATACATCTTCTACAACGCTCAAGGGTAACTGTATTCACCATTGTATCTCCTAGAACTATGCAAATTTATTAACACTCTGGCGATCTATTTGAGAGAAACCTGTGTTCATACTTGTCATATTTGCTGGACAAACGATACTCGTCCCTAAGCTCTACTAAAAATTCACATAAACCTTTAGCAATGACTTCGCTGCGCACCTAATCATGATATACATGGATGTAGTGGTAGAAATATTTTAAACTGTCCATAATCACAAGATTTACATTCTCCGCCCCAGTGTACGCGTACTCGGTGTAATGTAATATGGTATAATATCTCCTGTACTAAACGATCATCAAGAAAGTTCACAACCCAGATCCTTTGTTTCTCTTCTGCAAGCAATGATTCTTTCACTTCACGATATATGTGCTCTTTAGTACAGTTTAATCGTACAACATAATCAATTACATTGTCTGAACCGTGAAACTCAGCAATGCTCTCACCAGAATAGCCATAGAATATTTGGACGTCTTGCTCCTCATGCTTCGCACGATTTAATGCGGTTTGAAAGGAGGGATGACTAGAAATTCTTTGGGTGTTCACCACCACATCTGTAGACTTTAGAGAGTACCACTTCAGGAATGTAGAGCATGCAATATCACCGGTCGTCATCGTTATTTTTCGTTTACGCGTGAATTCTTTAACAGGTAAAAAGGCACGTCTGAGAACCAGGGCTTGCAAGGATCAACTGAGTACGCAGGGAAGAGATATGTCCCGATTAGTAGCAGGAGTCACTTGGCTCTTTTTATTGGTTAGCAACATGCACTGGGTGATGCATATATTTTTTTACACACACACACACACACACACACACACACACACACACACACACACACAAATGAGAAAATGAAACGTTATCTGAAGCATAATTAAATACATTTAATAAATAGAAAAATAAATAAATTGTAAAATTTCGTCAAGTAAATAGACTCTAATATAACAGCTATATAACAAATATTCACACCTCACGGTATCCAAAGGGGACAATGTCGTAGGTGCAAGGCACCTGTTATCGTTTCCTGCATATGTTACGACACACTTTCGACCCCTTGCGTTCCTTCACGCTCCCCAACTTCTGTGTCCGAAAGTTATGAGTTCCTATAATCAATTGGTGTGGCAGGTCACCCTCATCTTCTAAATTCACTAGTTCTTTCAACGAATCGAAGTTGACGATCTGCTGGTTCGCCTGGTTAAGAGTGATATCTTTAACCTTCTCGATATACTTCATTTCCTCCCTCACCCTCACCCGTATCCCATACGTTTTTGGACCTGTTGAGACAAAAGAATCAGCGTAGGCGCTATCTTCATACTCATCCTTGATCTCGTCTGTCAACTCTCAAAGGAATTCCCCAGTCGGTGGCATATATTCACCTGCCCTCTCCGTGAATATCGCACTATCTGTATCTGCGTACAGAACCCTCCGGCCAAGAGAATGCAGTAAACTCCAAAGTTTGATGCGGACGTATGCTGTTGTGAAACTGGCTACAGGTATGTTTGTGACACGCGATGTATCTGTAGCCAATTCGGTTCTGGTGCGCTTTATTATGTATGTATAACCCACATTCACGATCTTCAAGACCTCTTTATCGAGAGCATTGGCGTAATCCCATAGCTCGTTATAACTTTGGGCTTGATGGACGTTCCCCTTGTCTGTTTCTGGAAAATTTACCCCTAAGACTATTTGGGCACAACTTTAAACTAAAGTGCTTGCTAGGGTTCTTCGCAATTTGTCCCCGTTCAAGTTGTATCCCTTCACGATCAGGGTAGCGTTGAATATACGCCGATTTTTCATTTTTGGTCTCAACTCCTCGGGGGTACCCTGATGTTTCTACCTTATCCTTCAGAAAAGTATTTATATATGATGTGAAAAGGTTGGGGAGCTTTTGAAACCCCCACACCTCATATATCTTCAATATTCTATACCCTTGACGAATGACTAGGGACAGCTCAGGACTTGTATATACGCTTCTGATCCTGCTTTGGTTGATTATGTGATTTACAGGCCGATTGTTCTCCTCTGCGCACTTCACACACAGAGGGAACATGAGTTTGTGATCTATAACGACGGGCAAGATTGGCATCCATAAGTCGCGAGGGGGGGAGCACATTTATGAAAGAAAGCTCGAAATAGTTCTCGTTCAAATTAGTTGAGAACTCTTCGATGGTAGGCAGGGCGGGACCAACCAGGTTTTCAGGTACACCTATGGAGTACGGATTGTTCTTCATCACGTAGGTTTATGAAGAACAGAAGTCGTAGTAATGGAGTTTCACGTTGTCCGTAGGTGGAAAGTATAGTTTGAAGGGGTTTGTACGTCCACCAAACAAACTATCGCCGCATTTGTGAGGGTCCAGCTCCATTGAATGCCTGACGGTGCTTATTTCTTCGCGGTACTCTCCATCTGTCTCCATCCGTACATCATATTCGTGTTCCCACAAGACCTTGTATGTGAACTGGGAGCTTATAAGTTGATCGCGGGCACTGGTCCATGCGAGACTGTCGGCAGAAGATCTCCCATGGATATCTCCTATGATACCATACTCGGGACTTGAGCATCCATGCCACCAGCATCCGTTAAAGGAGTACGCCTTCTTCTCACAAGTGGCGCGGTCTTCGCTCAGACCATCCACCCAGAAAACACGGCCATTGATCTTAATGGCCACTTCGTTGCGAGCATGTTTTAGGTATACATCGGTCTGTTGTTTTAGGTGTATGAACTAGTAAATAGCCTTATACCCGTAACTGCGTGGGTTGTTTCGGGAAATGATGGCTAGTGTGTCTTTAGGCATGAAGTTGTTCTTGAACACAGTAAAACACAATAAGGCGATTGTGGTTGCGGTTTGTAGCAGGTCGCAGTTGAACCGGTCTATGCACATCCTTCTAAAGGCTTGGAAACATACTCTAATTACGCGTACCTCATTCACGCAATAACGCTCACATTCATCCGCTATATTTTAAGGAATATCTTCATTAAAACTGTTGTAGTACCTTTTAAAATCTTCATGCTCACTATCAACCCATGCTGTCGTAGTTAAAGTAATATTTGGGGGGTGGGATCCTATTTAATTTAAAGTGTCGCGAGTAAGGAAAGTGTAAGGGAAATACCATTTTGAAACTTCGGTGGCTACGCCCATCACCTTGGGTAGCTTGGCTAATTTACAAGGTGTGAATAACAGAGTGTCTTTTAACTGAACATTACCTCTTATCTGCATCTGTATAAGCTTCTTTCCACTTTTCAAGGGATCGCCTGTAAATATCTCTGATGATTCGTGTTCAAGAACCTTCTTATATAGGAATTGTTTATCAAATTTTGTGCCGTTATGGGTAAGAATATCCACATATATAAATGCATTATTTAAGACAAAGAGCCGATCTGAAAATATGTATATAATTACCTATTTTTTCAACATTTGACGTTGTTGCCGGGGGCAAAAGATATTAACGTAGGACAACGCGCTTGGAAAAACGATCATATGAGGTCTTTTTCATCGACTTTATAGTTATTAGGAATAATTTTGATGCATATTGAAATATTTTAAAAATTATAAGAAAAATACGTTTTTGACTACTAAAATATGATTTTCATCGCTCTGCCGGGGGCAGAAGATGATTACCTATTAAGCTAAGATTTTGCAGAGGCTATTTTCTCATGCATGCGCAAGTTTTTGTCTCTATTAGAATATGGAAATCGAAAAAAATGTAAAATCGATCCACCCTAATACACAGTCATTTTTTGTAACATGTCCGCTAACTTGACAATATAGAACACAAAGAGTTTCACGGGGGTGTCGTGTGCACTCGTTTTATAAATGTTTGTTCGTTTACCACATTTGCGACATTCCTCACACTTGACGTTCATGCACTGTTCACTAGGGTGACACTAAAAATCGAAAGTTGGAGTTTTTTATTGGCCATTTGTTCAATGCTGCTACTACATGAGAAAACAATGTACTGTAAATATTAGGTCATTCAGATAATATTTAAGGGTGTCTCAAGTGAGGTAAATAATTCTCCTTATAACAAAAATTAATTATTCATTACCTAGTAAAAATAAATTAATATTTTTTTTAATTAATGTAAATAAACGTTAGTTTTAGTTCATACGGTTTAAGTGCAGGCGTACTCCAATCGTAATAAGTAAATAATATATTTACTAAATATATTCCAGGTGTCTTTCATTCAATTGTAGACCACCCATTAATTCTTGCTTTTCCTCAAGCCATACCCCTTTTTCAATGTACCAGGCTGAGACTTCCTATGATCCTCAACAACCTGCAAGAGATGTTGGCGCTGTTCTTCATTCTTCGTAATCTTTGTATTGAAGGCATGGATCAAGGCAATTCCCCTCTCTGCCATGTCATTGACGACTTTTAGTCCTTCAACTATAGTCAAACCAGTCTTAAATCTTCGTCGTCCGGCCAGGTCTCTGGTTCCTTGGACAAGAAACCATCATTAATTTTTAGAAGTTCAAAGAGAAGCTTTGATCCTTTCGAGGCAAAGTCCGAGAGCTGCTTTGTTGAAATGGAAGAAACAGCAGGTATTGGGGCTCGCTTTGGAGGATCTTCAGCAGCTTCTTTTTCGAGGATTGATCGAGCGGTATTCTTTTTCGTCATTGTATTGATACATTTATCAAAGAGTGCGAGACCAATCAAGTACTCGCTGAGGTACCATAAGTGACGACCGAGGACACTAAGGCAGGATGCTGAGATCTTTTCATCGTGGTACTTTGCTAGGTCTTGAAGAAGCTTCAAACCGTTCGCGGGAGCAGATGAAGGACTGCTGGCCGTGAACCACGCGCTGACATATAACTCCAGGGCAAAAAATACAAATCGTTTTAAGCCAGACATTTCACGAGTTGTAAGTCTGAACTGATGGGAAAGCAGCAGGATTTTTAATGAATAAATTACTTTTGCCATCCAACGTGCTCGGTGAAGTGCTCCAGGTCGCCGAAACCTAAAGTTAGGTAAATTACCTCCAAGGATTGTAATCGACAACTCCAAGAATTCACGGTAATCATCCCTCGGCTGATGTTTTGTCAGATATAGATTCCAACAAGCGATCAGTTCTTCTCGATTCTCATTCAGACTCGATGGAAGGTCTGACAGGGTCTTGTACTTATCTTGGCAAATTGTATTCCACGTCTCTTTGAAGCGGGAGAATAGGAGGATATCTGGACCAGATGATGGTCCCATGCATTCCATGTACGCCTTCTCAACGACAAGTTCTAGGATGTGATGGCGACATGCAAGGTATAAGAGTCGGCGGCCGAGTTTCTTCTCCAAAATTACGCATGCCCCAGACAAGTAACTAGTATTTGAAGCTGTAGTGTCGAAGCTCATAGCTGATACCTTTTCTGACACATTCAATTCTTTGAGCGCAGCATGTACCACCGAGGCGATGACCTCACCCGTTCCTGATGTCAGCTTAGGTACACCCAAGAGCTTCTCGGTATCAACTCCGGTTACGAAAATTTTTGTTTTTGAAGCGTTGTCGAAGCTCGTTTCATTCTTGAAATTTCTTCAGCGCGACAGTTTCATTCATGTGACTCGAGGCATCCCTAAATGCTTTCCGAATTCCATGAGATTTCGTCTACTGTGTTTCCTCATAGGGTGGCAGCATTGGACAAATGGCCGGCAAATTTTTTTGAATTTCAAATTTTATCCCTATAAGAAGTTGTCACCCTACTGTTCACAGATAGTCTGGCTTACAAGTGTGGGATAACTTCTTTGGTTTCTACATGGCTCGTAGTATACAGTTATACAAGGTTTACTTTTAGGCCTAGCATCTTTCATATAACATACATGCTTTACACCATCTTCCTTATATTTCTAATGGCATGTAGAATAGTGAATTTCATCACATTTATGCGGGAATTTTCCCCAACTGTCCATCATATGAAACATGCCGCATTCACATATTCTCATTTTCCTGCACGTACTATATGATTTATGGAATTCAAAACAGTTTTTATTGAAAAATGTGCGTCTACCCACATTACAGTCCTTCTTCTCAGCCTCAACTACACGACTCTCACATTTGGAGTTTTTACTCTGCTCGCATACCATGTGGAAATCTTTACAATGTTTCACTATATCATCCGCAAACTCGAGACAACCCTTACACAAATCGTGATGCCAGCCATATTTTTTACTTTTATCATAACTCGTGTAAAGAGCCCTTATATTGCTAATGGGGAGATACGTTGTCACTGACAGCCCTAAATTAAGTAGAGGGCTTGTACGTTCTCTCACACTGCTTTTAAAAACATACACAGTCCTACTACGATCGTCCAATCCAAATACAACTATGCGAACATTCACTTCCTGCTCTACCCTCCTCAACTTACCCCTGAACGTTGTAGAACATGTATGGTGCGCATTCCAGGATGTGTGTGTGATAAAACATTAAGGCCGATATTACTTCATGTATCGCAGATGGAAAAATTCTCTATACGCCTACCCGATATAATGGGATACAAATATTCGGCTGATTCACCAGTGCGCCTCGAGCCTTGCATGTTGGAACAAGCTCGTACACGAATCACTAACGCTTGGAGACGATCATCACGCAATCTGTGTAACTCGCACCCATCCCCACACCTCCCACCTCCCAACCGCCCCGCACGGTCCCGCTGAGTCTAACAGCGCACCGGGGGCTCATAGTTACCTCAGAGTTTGACCCGATTGGACGATCTCGCCTCGCAGGTTCAACAAAAACTTATTAAAAATGGAACTTCCTTTGAGCAGCATCCTCATTCCTCAATACAGTATACGATGTGTCCATGTTGAAGTCTTTGCGCGTATTCAGGCGTAAGACCGGTGCTGTTAATTATGTACTTGAAACGAAATGCAGACAATATTTAAGTGTTGAATAGATGAATAGAATTTTCGTGGTAATTGAGAAGTGGGATGAGGACAGTTATAAAATACCTCTGGGTGTAGGCACAAAAAGAGAACAGATTAGTGATGCACCCTCGTACGCCATTATTTGCACGCTGTGCGTAAATCGTGATACAAACCAACCATGCGTTGATATACGGTTGATGTGGAAGAATGGTACTGACAATAACGCCCTTATCACCACGCGAAGCCGTTTCATTCTCGACAGAATGTTTGAAGTCGTCGGTTTCCGTAAACTAAAACCTATATTAGACCCACGTGTTGCTGATATGCGTTATTTTGACACGGTGCCTGAATACGCGTAGACCGTCCCGAACGAGGCGAGAATGGTTTGGAAGTGAATACGAATTTAGAAGGTGCAGACTCCTCGAGATATCATGAACTTTGGTACAAATGACTAGAACAGTACAGGGCTGAACTGACCTTCACTGTTCACCCTGGAGAATTATTTCTTTATATAATACGCAGTTGTCGGCACCATTTAGAAACATACTTCAACTGCCGATATGAGTTGTGAAGAATTTTACAGTTGAAAAGGTCAGCATGGAAAGAATAAATGCACGTTTGGAAAGGAGTGTTTATAAACTTGAATTTAATGGTGATGTTGTAGCAAACGATGTCATCTTTGTGCGTGCTTTTGACTGTATTCTATCCGTGTTTAAAGAGCGTGATATTTTGACACCCAATTGTAAAGTGGGTACAAAAATAGTGTTAAACGAGTTGAAAGCCCATTATATTGAATGTAGACCCGCATACTTTGAGCTGCGAATTAATGTTAAATCGCCTTTATTGTGTAGTACACAGCAATGAGGATGTAAATGTGGTAACTCGGAAACAAAGCGATTTCGGGAATATGTTTATATTGACCTTTTTCATTGTTTTCAGGTCCTGAATCCATCCTGACAGTGCGTCCCACACGTTATAAAACACCCTGTATATTAAATAGACAGAACGCTGTAGCTGTATTTTATTTACACCATATAAACAAATACTAACGGAAATGATGGGTGTGTATATATATATATATAAACGACACAGTGTGTGTGTGTGTCTATGGTGACTGGCTGTATTCTCTAGCTGTTTCGACTGGCAGGGGTTCTGAATTTTTTTGGGGGGCGTATTGTTGCATAACCCCACTCCCCCCTTGGACTCCCCAAACTTGTCATTGATGAATTTTTTTCTGCTCGATTTCGTCTGCCTTTTCTTTATTTCATTTCCACTAAACTTTGCTTTATTAATTAAAAATTCGATTTTCACAAAAATGTAAATAATTAAGACATTTAGATAAGTGAATTATTGCTTGTTTGATTTCGTAGTTTAATTTGCACAATGGTGTAAAGTTTTACTCTTGTTTGAAATTGCAAAACGTGAATATATATACCTTTTTTTTTTTGGATCAACTGCACAAAGTTAAGTAAATTTTTTACTGAAGGGAAAGCGTGCATCAGAGTACTTAATTTAAGGAGGTCAGTAATAGTTTTGGATAATAGTAATGGTCTCATTTGGAAGGAAGAGAACCAACAGTATTATGCGAGATATTTTATGAAATCCACAAATTAGCAAAATTGATGGAGTGATATTTGAGAGAAATATAAGACAAATTTTGGGGCAGTGGAAAATGTTAACTTTTGAGGAATTTTGAATTTCATTGTAATATACAGGGTTTTTTCAAATTATGTTTCAAAATTAGTATACTATTCAGGACGTCAAAGTGAACAAAAAAGTTCCTATGAACATAAATCCAAAATCGCTTCGTTTCCGAGTTACAGTGCTTTTTTGGCCGAGACGATCCAATTAAAATGAAAATCATTAAAGTTTATCAAAGTTTATTTACAGCAAGTGCTCAAAATGGTTATGAAACATGGCTGAAAAGGTGCTCTAGTACCCACCCATCATAAAAACATCAATTTTTATAGCCTATGAATAGGTGCATTCTTTGACCTCAATTTTGAAGAAAAGCCAAAATTTTGAAACAAATTTAGTTTGGTTAAAAATTATAACAATATTTCCTTTTATAAATCAAAACATGTGCTCATCACTAAATTATATGAAGTGTAACTGCTATCCTCTTGTTGATTCACTTAAAATCTGACTTTGTTTCCCTTTTTGGATTCTCTAACCGAGATTTCTTGCTGAGAATAACCATTCCATGGTGGGCGTCATGTCCGTAAACTTCTTCACTTGCAGAGAAGATTTCCTTCACATTTCTTTCAACTGCCTAGGAATGACACGGGTATGTGTCAAGAATTATGGGTTTTTGGCAGTCATCACTGCTACTTATAACATCAGAGAGTAAGGAAGGAACAGTAATATCCATTTCGTTCCAATCAGTCATATCCATGTAGGTCGAAACTGAGAAGTTGAGCCTGATGGATTTCTTGTCAAACATTCGAATTTCACCCGACATAACACTCCTTTTCGCTGCTAGCACTTTTGCGACTGCTAGCTTCCGAATATTCTTATTCTTGTCAGCGATAGCAGATAAAAGGATATTTTCAGGATGACAAAAGTAACATTTGTTTTGTAACACAGGACGAATAATGTCTTGGTCGATTGTATGTAGTTTCTGATAGAACTCAATCATGAAGAAAAACATTTTGGCCCCATCCTGGCAAGACCAGTTTGCTTTGATATAGAACTATGCAGTAGCATAGAAGTTCAGTATAAAATGAGCAATCCTTTGAAGTGTCTCTGATGGGTTTTCGTGCGACATGTAATAACGTAAGAGATGATTTGCTTTTGTCAGCCACCGTGCATTATTGAGAGACCCAGGTTGAGCAGTTTCTAACAATTTCATAGCTGGACCTTTATCATTGACCGTTTTGAATTGACAAACCTGCCTTATGGAGGTATTGCTGGTCACTGCTGAGATCTGCTAGCACTTCTTCTGGCAAGTCCATCACTTTTCCAGCGAGAGGTGGAAATTTTGTAATTGGTCTGTTCTTTGGATCAAAGTTCAGATCCTTGTTGATTTTGCCGTGTGAACTTCTAGGTCCTGTCGTTTGCCCGTCAAGAACTTCCATGTATTTTCTCAAGGGAAGCTCATTAGTGTGAAGTAAGCAAATAAACCATTGTAATGGTCTTCCCAATGTCAGCTCTATTTTTCTAATTACTTCATTTGATTTACCTGTATTTACATTAGTTGCATCACAAACTAGTGCTTTTAAAGTCGATGCAGAGTTGGTGTTAGTAATTACTGATATAATTTATTTAGCAATATCACTTGCCCTTCCACCTTCAGGAGCAACATGGTCAATATTTTCGTTTCCTGGAAATGAAACTAACACATAGTGGGTTTGATTCAAAGTCTGCTGGCATTCTCCCATTTTTGAGAGTTTTATCAATTTTTCCATCAAATCCAAGGCAAACTCAATCGTAGTATTTTCAGATAATAGATCAAGATCTTTTAAAACAGCATTAACAATTAAACAAGCATCACGGTTGTTTATTTTGCATCGCTCAACTGCCTTGCATAATTCTGGATATTGGTGTCGAATTTGAGAAGTGCTAGCTTCTGTATCTAACTCGTACTCGCTCAATTCGAAATTTTCATTTTGATGACCTTTTTCACTTTAAGAGCTGATCTCACAAATATCACAAGGATTCAACTGCATTTTCTGGACAAAACTCTTTTGTTTATCTTTAAAGAATTGTCTTTTATGCTTTCTATTTTCCATTTGTTGTAGTTTTGAAGTTTTCACTTTGTCCAACTTACCTATAATCATTTTTTGTTCAGTATGTTGATCAATTCAGAACTCCCATTCATCACTCGGGATTTTGTCCGCCTTAGCACATTTACATTCACTTCTTTTACGAGAACCGGAGGCACAGCACTTGCGGCAACATATGTCACATAAATTTCTGAAGGAATCATATTTACTTTGATAAGTGCTGGAAGATCTTTTACTCATGGGGTATTTTCTAAATTCTTGTCCCTTCTCAATTAATCTCTTTATCTCAATTACTATGCTTTTGAAGTCGATTGTTAGAATGGAAGCACGGATATATGTGTATATCATTCACTTCTTCCACAATAATTTCAGCGTATTTCTGAGTGCTAAATGTTGCAGTAATAAGCTTATGTTTAAAATAAGCTTTGAATACATCCTCACAATTTGGTAGTTGGTTGCCAGGAACCTCTGCTGGCTTTCCGAAAACAGAATGCTTCACTTTTTCTCTTGTTATACCAGAAGAGGCCATTGCAAGCTATGCTATTAATCTGAACTAAAATAAAATGCTGAATCAGGAAACACATGATAGGTCAAACAAATGATAGGTCACAAATACACATGATAGGTCAAACACATATGGGTCCTACATTTTTAAATAAGCAAAAATAATGTTTATTAATGGTTTTTTGATAGACATTGGCATTAATCGAGTTTGTTGTTGAGATCCTCATACCTATGAGGTGAAAAATTAATTTAAGGAAACATGTTAAAAAGGATCTTTTGTGGCCTTTGTTCGCAATTTATTTTTTCATAGTTTCCAGCACCGAAATTGATATTTCTAAAAGATATGGCTTATTCCTTAATCAGTGACTACTCAGGCATCTTTTTCAGCATGTTTCATTAAATTAAATTTTTTCAACCCACCCTACTGTATACTCTATGGAAGCCGATCCCAAAACTATGTAGGAACCCGAGTAAAGCTGCGCAAATAGAAACGAGTCAGAGTTGCTAACCTTTTTGGGCTTCCAAATCACCATGAGGTGAGGGGAACTAGAAGATTTATTTATTCTTTTTCCTCAGGCTTTCACTCAGCACGAAAATGAATTTTACAGTCTTACACGTTTCCTTGTAATCTTTGTTTTATTTATTTGACAGCCATTTCCAAAGTCAAAGTAAAATACCTTATTTATTACTTAAATCTTCGAAGGGTGGATGGAGCCTTTGTTTATATCCCAGCTGGAATCTGATTCATGACGACAAATAAATTATTGACTCAAAAGAGTAAACACAATCTTTTCATCCTACTCTGAAACCCTGATAATTACTAGACAATGCTAATTTTTTTAGTATAACTTTTGCGTAAGAACCGTGACCATAGTGAATCATGACATCGTAAAAATGAAAGAGGGTACCGGGAAAATCGTCGGATATCAAGGGAATCCTTAACCAAAACAGGTCTGTGAAGCACTAAAAGGTATGAAAAGCATTACTGTATGAAACGAAGAAGGACTAAATTATCATGGTTTCAATCAATAAACTACAGGGTGTCTGAAAAGTCACTCCCTATTTTTAAATTCTTATTGCTCCTAAATGAAAAGGGATATGAAAACATTTCTTTAACAGAAAATAAACTTATCTATTACCATTTACTTTATTACAAAATTGAAAAGCTTTAATACAAAGTTAAAGTTCAAGGTAGGCTCCAGCATTGTTCACACACTTCTGTAACCTTACTGGTACATTTTCAACAGATTTTCTCAAGATGTCATGTGGTACATTACCAAGAACATCACGAATTTTGTTTTAAAGTTCATTAATGGTCCTTGGTTTTGATTTTTACACTTCTTTGGCCCAGCCCCACAGAAAGAAGTCGCATGGTGTTAAATCTGGACTTCGAGCAGGCCATTTCGTTGGCCCTCGACGACCTAACCACCGTCCGGAGAAGTGGTTATCTAACCACGCACGAACAGTTAATGCAAAATATGGTGGAGCCCCATCTTGCATGAAGAGCAATTCTCCAGCATTTTAGGTAAGGTTACAGAATTGTGTGGACAATGCTGGAGCCTACGTTGAACTTTAATTTTGTATTAAAGCTTTTCAATTTTGTAATAAAGTAAACGGTAATAAAAGCTTCAATTCAGTTAAAGAAGTGTTTTCATATCCCTTTTCGTTTAGGAGCAATAAGAATGTAAGGATCTTTTCCTTTATAGCATCCCCATCGTTTTACTGTGTACTTTCATGCCCCCGGTTAGGTCAACTGTGCGTCCTTGACGATTGGTTGTTTAAGTCGTGGTATTTTCGTTAGTTTTAACGAAAATATCACGATTTAACCTAACCAATTGTTGTCTGTGTCAAAATTGTTACTAAATGAAAAAAAGAAATTGGGGGTGCTATAAATGAAAAGATCCGAATTTAAAAATAGGGAGTGAGTTTTCAGACACCCTGTATATCAACCGAAGGAGAAAATTTTAAGGAAGGAATTGCTGTCACTCTCAGAAAGATATTAATTTATATATTTTTGTTAAATGCTTTCCGATATGTTTATTGTTAATTTCATAATTCACGTCAGTTTGTATCTTTCCAAATACAAGAAGGATGACGCTCAGAAGTTAAGAAAACAGAGCTTATGCGATATGCTTTGTTATGCAAACCTTCTGTTATGAGACGGTCAATCTGAGATCGAAGCTTGAGAAAGGTAAACACGATACAAGACTTCACTGAATTATTTGTTGGCATTAATTCTAAATACTATATTAAATGTTATTTTAGCTTCATCTTCATTGCAAGTTTAGCTAAAGGGAAATAGGTGAAATACTCTTATCGAATGAATTCGAAGCCGTTATCGGAAATATATAAAATATCTTTACTACATTTATAAATGGCTAACTCGTTTTAAAAGTCAGAAATGGTATAGTAAAGGATTCACAATTATTCGCATAGAATTCGTTGTCCAATGCAGGTTCCTCTCTGTCATTCGTAAAATTAATATAACCTATTCTGCTAAAGTGAAATAAATATCAACCATTTCTAATTCCAAGGTTCATTTTTTATACGTATTTGAATAAGTAAACTATAGATTTTATTTTAATTAAAATCACTTCTTATTCAATGAAATTTAACTCTTTTGAATAATTTTTAAGTTCATATAATGAATCGAAAACCTTTTCAAACCTTAAAGATTCTTTAGTAAACATTGGCAGATGAAAGCCACACATTAAGAACTGAAGATTTCGTATCTATACCAAAATTTACCTTTTAATTTGTATATGAAATATTATTCATAAAATAGATTTTTCCTAACAGTAGCTTTCATATTAACAATTATTGTCCTGAACTGATGTTGTCCTGATTATATTACGAATCGGGATTTACATTCTGTCAGATTATATTATTAACAATTACTGCACAGCGTCCCATAAGCCCCTTTACCCCCTCAACATTTTCATATTGGAATAGGGTGAGGGGCAAAGAGGGTAAAGGGAGTAAAGGGACTTATTAAAACATTTTTTCTTTTCCGCTAAAATCGGATATTCGTCTCGTTTCTGCGAGAATTTTTCTTTCGCGTCGATGAAAATTATTAATCCATTTCAGATTCAGAAATGTCATTTTGATTTTTTTTCAACAATAATAATTCGGTCAGATAAGTTTCTTCAGTTTTTAACTGTATTTCATCACGTTTAAAAAGGAAATTTGGTTTCTTGTCACACGAATGGAAAAAGTGAAAATTTATTAATATATTTAAATCTTCCTTTGGGTTATGAAACCAGTATATATATATATATACGCAGGGTGGGTAAAAAAAGTGACCCCTTAGAGGTAAACTGTCATATTAAAAACGTAAGGGGACGAGAGCTCCCAAACTTCATAGATGCTTACTTTAGCATGTTCGTCTTAATTGAGAAGTTGCATTAGCTAGTCGAGAAAATGTAAATTTATGGACAACTTAACTTTTATGCTTTGCCATTTTTTGTGAATGTAAAATATTTGGATCACCTGAAGATCAGGACCCCCAGCCTTCTTCAGTTAGCCTTATAAAGCTAACTAACGAAAATATCACGACCTAACCTAACCAATCGTTAGGCCAACTGTACGCCCTTGACGATTGGTTAGGTTAGGTCGTGATATTTTCGTTAGTTAGCCTAGATTACCAACCTCTTTCTAACCAACCAATCTTTCTCTTTTTAACATATTGCTTCCCAGTGTTAATCACTTTAACATATTACTTCCAGAATGCTTTGGGAAGCAATATGTTAAAGTGATCCCAAGTTGTTATTAGGATATATGAAATACATTGTACAAGATAAGGAAAAACGTGTTTTACTTTTGCTTTTTTCCCTTACGTGATACAAGAAAATGGATGTCACTTTTAAAATCAGTGTAGCAAACTTAGGGAAGATCACATATTAGAACACAAACTCCATCCTACAAGTTTCAATTTGCAGACCTGTGTTATTATTTTCTTATTATTAGTAGTCCTAGTTTACTCGGCGATGCGTACAGTGGCATTTAACACATTTTTCGATTCATAATTTAGCAGAGCAATTTTTTTAGTGCAGTTACATTATTTTCATGAACAAATTTATTGGTGTTTTGAAGATAACGGTACTTTTCCTTTATTCGTGTATACAGTAAGTTTCTAATTAGGGGATAGATAAAATTTTTAGGCTGTATCGAGAGTGTGATTGTAAAATGAGCTCCTCTTTTTAACTTTTGTTTAATATGGATGAAAATAATTTTTTATGACTTAAAAGGTAATTTCATGCGATTAATTCACTCACGATTCATAAAAACGTTTTACCGAAGGGTTTTTTTGGACTTTGTGCAAATTTTGAGAGCAATAACGCGAACATTTTCTCGGATATTCGATAAATTGATAAATTTCCCGTTCGCTTTGCATTTTTATCCTTACGGACTGTAAATTAACTTTTTGTGTTTCATTTTGTCTCTGGATCTACAGTTTCATATTTCCCTTTTCCCTATCGCAACCATCACTAAACATCTACCACACATTTCCAAGTTTCACACCTCGGTGCAGTTTGAGTCCCCCAGTTTCTGATAATAAACCTTTGCGCCGTGTTTGCTCAAAATGGCATAAATTTTACTCACTTTGGAAAGAAAACGAGTAAATTCATTCATAGCAAAAATTATCTTTGGTATGACTCGAAAATTAATTTTCTATCATCATTTCAGGGCAAGTTAAGAAATTTCTCTCTCTCTCTCTCTCCTCTCTCTCTCTCTCTCTCTCCTCTCTCTCTCTCTCTCTCTCTCTCTCTTTCTATATATATATATATATATATATATATATATATATATATATATATATATATATATATACAGGGCGTCCCAAAAAAATGTATACACACTTTAACAGCTGATAGCTCAATTGATGTTTCTTTCTTTCCAAGTTAAACCCATTAGAATTAATAATGGCAGTCAGACTAAGCTTTGAACAAAGGAAATTCATTCTAAAATGCTACTGGAAGTGTGAAAACGCAGTTGAAGTGCAAAGACAGTTTAGGAGGGAGTTTCAAACAGATCCACCAACGCGACTTACCATCACTCGAATTAGAGATAAGTTTGAAGCCGATGGAACTGTTCAGAATGTCCACAAGAAGCGTTCCGGAAGACCACGGACATCGACAAGCCCCACAAAGCAAGAAAGAGTACTGGAAACGTATCACCAAAGTCCAAGAAAATCTGTGCGGCAAGCGAGTCGTGAGGTAGGAATTTCAGAATCGTCTGTCCAACGCATTTTGAAGCGCTGTCAATGGAAAAGTTACATTCCAAGATTAGTCCATGCTATTAATGAAGATGATGATGATCCGGACCGAAGAGTGGAGTATTGCGAGTGGTACTTGGCACGATGTGGATGTGGATTGGACGAAGGGGTTTCGTAGAATACCCTCCGCGTTCACCAGACCTCACACCACTAGACTTTTTTTTGGGGATACTTAAAAGACAAAGTCTACGCTATAAAACCTGCAACAGTCGCTGAATTGAGAGCAGCCATTGAACGAGAATGCACATAAATACCAAACGAAATGTTTCGTGATGTTTGCGATTCCATTGCTTCGCGTTATCAGCAGTGCCTGGACCAGAACGGACGTCAGTTTGAAAACAGGCGTTGACAAAACAATTAAATAATGTCTGTAGATTCTATTACATTTTGAAAATGAAATGTATTTTAATAAACACTGCCTTTATAAGTATTTAAAGTGTGTATACATTTTTTTGGGACGCCCTGTATATATATATATATATATATTAGGCCGGGTCGAAATTTTATAATGAAAAGGTACATATTGTGACGGGTTTGAATGGAACACAGGAACCCCCCTAATAAATTATTTTTGTTGTTTAAAGCATCCTACCCCTGGCACAAGTTTTCACTTTTTGACCTATATTGAAGAATATTCCATTTATACGAGACTTAATCAACATTCAGGTTTTTTGAGGGCATAAATCTTTATTAACGTATAATATTTTATTTAATAATGTACAGTATTAGGAAAATTAATTAAGTTCAACAATATGTTCAGAAGAAAAAATTAGAGGCATAATAAATGTGCTAAAATTCAATTCACTTTTTCATTGTTCCTTATCGCATCAAAAGGGAAGAAAGTTTCAATATCATTAGGAAATTTTATTTCATATGTTTCTTACTCATTCCATTGGGCCTTCCATCCAAACTTGGCAGTTTTCGCATTGATTCTAATGAGTTTAAGATAAACTTTTGACGGTTGTCATATCCTATTCTTTCCTGACATGCCTTTGTTACAAGGTTCACTGCCCTTTCCACACTTTGACTGTGGCATGGAAAAGGAGCTATCTCCAGTGGCTTACATCGAGCCTGCAGTAGCTCATCGTCGCTAAAATTGTTTAGCAGCGGTGGAGGAGTAATGATCGCTTTTTGCCAATCAATCATCTCGGTGTAGTCAGTAGATTGGAAGTTGAGGGTTGGAGGCAACTCAAAGTTTCTGGTACCTGAAAATCCTGCTCTTGAAAGGATGATTTTCTGAATAGCTTGCTCCCTAATTTCTAGTCTCTTGTCAGTTACCATTGATATGAGTATATTTTCTGGGTGGGCAAAGTAAAGTAGGCGTTATTCTTTAATATTGGTTGTATGATTGAGCTATGTTGTTCATCTAAATTTCGAAGCAAGCACATTAAATGCCAAAAGTTATATGCACCATCAGTTGTATTAGGATGAGATTTTATCCCAAACCACCGTGGAGCATAGAACTGCATAATAATCTTGAATATATCTTCAAGGTTTTTATCGGGATTTAGCTTTGAGATATATAATCGAAGGACCCTGTTGGCGAGAGTTAGCCAGCGAGCATGGTGAAGAGTACCTGGGGATCGAGTGGACAGATCTTGAGAAGTGTCTCCAGTTTGCACTGCCAGACACATATCATAGAGATATCTTTGATCACTGCTTATCTCCTTCACAACATTTGCTGGAATTTTTTTAATGTTTCCCTTTATGCGACACTATTTGACTACCTCCAATTTTGTTAAATCTGTTTTCAGTTTATTTCCAATTGAATCCACAAAAGTATTTGGACCTGTTGTTTTATCATCAATCGCTTTGTAGACGTGCGTAAAAGGCAGCTCATTCAAATGCAAAAGGCACACCAACCACTGCACTGCTCTGTTAAGATGAATTTCAACCAGTTCTATGGCGCCAGCAATTTTTCCTGTATTTACAGGCGTACCATCACAGAGTAAAGCTTTGATAGTATCTGTGCTGTTCGAGTCTGTAATAATAGTTATCAACTCTTCTGTTATGCAGCGAGCAGTTCCATTATCTGGTGTGACATGGTCTACATAGATGCTTCCAGGTTCTTTCACAATAACATAACGTTCTTCGTTTATCTTTCCACTTTTGGGTAATGTGTTATCTTTCCTTCCATCAAATCCAAAGCACTCCATCTTCAGATTTTCGGATTTAGACCTAAACGTATTTGTTTCACCCATGCGATTTCTTTCTCTTTCTAATTTCTTTCTGTCACGCATGTTGGTGTGGTTAAGAATCCCATATCTTTTAAAGCTGCATTGACTATTGCAGCTGCAGCTCTACAACTTACCCGATAACGATCTGCTGTTAATGCTAGGTTTTTATAGGAGCGCCTGTTCTGAATATTCTTAGTCAATTCTAAATTGGCCTCATAATCTACATCCTGACTCTCTGAATCTACATCCATGTCTTCTTCGGTATTTTCTATAAATTCCGATGCTAAAGCATTGGTAGCTTCAGTCATTTCTTCTTGTGCTTTTAGTTGACGGTTTTGAGCTTCTTGGGCTCTTGCTAAAGATCTCTTCTTTGTTGAGCTAGCTATGCGATCAATTGGTCGTAACTTATTTTTTCTTTGTTTTTGACCCACAAAAGACTCCCATTCTGCCATTGGTATTTTATCCTTACACCTGCAAGATTTCCTATCAATTCCCTTATCATAGCATTCACAAGAAGATATATCAAACATTTCATCATACTGAGCTACTTTTAAGGCAAAACTTTCATTTCTTCGATGTAACGGCACCTTCTTCAATTTTGAGGCTTCTTCTATTAGTCGACTGACTTTAAGATAGATACCTTTGGTGTTAATCGTAGGAAAAGAAAATTTCATCCAAATGTCTTCACTATCTTTTACAACAACCCTGTAACAATCATTAGCAGTTGCTGATCTTTTTGATTTAGCTTCTTCACGACGGCGCACAAAATGGTAGTGTCTCACAACATCTGCTTTTGAAGGAGTCATGGCTGCTGGGAATTCCGTAGGATATCCAAAGGCTGCAGTTGAAGACTTGCTTCTAGTAGTCATAGTTTATATTCAGAAGTAAAATCAAATTATATGTAATTTATAATTTATGATGATTCAAATTATAATTAAAGCAAATGCAAATTATTTCTATTTATCTGAAAAATTATTTCTGTTTATCTGAAACGTAAAAAAAAGAAGCATTAAACAAACAACTTATCATGTAACATATAACAACATTAAACATATGCAACTATGAAGGTAAAAAAGGGAGGAGGGGCATGTGATAGGGGCAGCAGGTGTAGCACATGCTTGATTTTTTAATATTTTGTTAAAATTATAAAAAAAACCTTATCACATAGTGTACTTTTTAAGAAATAACATTTTTTCCCATTTAAATATATGCAAATATGAGGGTAAAAAGAGGGGGGGGGGTATGTGCTAGGGGTTAAGATGATAAAATGAAACTTCTCACATAGTGTACTTTTTAAGAAATAAAAAAAATTTCCCATTTTCGACCCGGCCTGATATATATATATATATATATATCAGGGGATGGGGAACTGAATCGAACTGGAATCGATAAACTGATAAAACCTATATTATTTTATGAACTGAAATAGAAAAAATCTGGAACTGTAAAAAATTCTGACAACTAAAATCGAAATTCGAACTGAAATTGAAAACAATTAAAAAATGAAATCTGAATTCGAATAGATTAAAAATAACAGTTTTGCGTTTCAGTGTTGAGGAGCATTTGGATTGCAAAAAAATATAAATAACGTGAATTACGAGGAGCGGTCAGAAAATAAGTTTACACGGCGTATAATTTTGTAACTAAAGGACCTACATTGATTATGTTTTATCAGGTGAATTCGTTAATCATTGTTGGCAACACTGCATGTCGATTCGCTGCCATCTACCGTACATTGGTTATACGAGTCAGTTGAATATGGCGGCTCGACTAGAACAGTGCCCTGCCCTACGGAGAAGTCCAGGACGTTTACGTTTAATGGCTGCTCGTAAACGTTCTAGTGTTGAACAATATGCAGCTGCATTGATTGTTGTGCCTTTTTGCATTAAGTCTGCGAGCAAAACGCCTTTGTGGTCCCAAAACACAGTAACCATCATTTTTGCCAGCGAACCTCACAATCTTGAACTTCTTTGGTCGCGGGGACCCAGGGTGTTTCCATGCCATGCTGGCACGTTTTGTTTCTGGAGTACGGTGATGAAGCCATGTCTCGTCTCCTGTAACAATGCGCTCGAGAAATTCTTGACCACTGACAGACTCGGAATATCGTTGCAGAAATGTATGGTAGATGGCAGCCGAATCGACGTGCAGTGTTGCCAACAATGATTAACGAATTCACCTGACACAAACATAATCAATGTAGGTCCTTTAGTTACGAAATTATACGCCGTGTAAACATATTTTCTGACCGCCCCTCGTATTTTCCTTTTTTTGTATGGATTTAAAATACCCATTTATCCTTTAATTCGATGTGGAACGGCTTTTTTCTCTTTTCAGATTGATTTTAAGTCCTCAAAGAAACAATTTGTTGCCCGAAAACATTGACAATATTTTAATTGTTCGCTCTAATTTTAACATGCGAGTTTACAAGGTATTTGTATTTTGTACATAATAAACAGAAGTGCATTTAATTGTTTTATTCCACTTTCTATTACTATTATTTATATATTTTATATATGTCGTGTGCTTTAAAATTTAAAAAGTGTACGAATTAATAAAACATTTTGAATTGAAAGTTTTTGTTAAATAAAACTTTATGTGAAAGAAATGAAGCGAATAAGTAAAAAAAAGATGAGTGTTTCGTGCTGATTCAGTTGGCTATAGATGCTTACATGTTTAATCATACAAAAGTAAAGATAATTACTAAAGCAAATTCTCTCTTTGAAAAACAGAAATCGAATGCAAATACAAATATAAAATTAAATCTGAATTTCTCAATAGGGTACCCCCCAAAAATATAATATAAATAGTACAAAGAGGTTCTTAAAGAAATCTGACAAAGAAACTGGAATCGAAATTTATATTGAATCGAAAAATAAACTCAAATCGAAAAAAAATTAAAAACTTAAATCGAAATTTTTGCAAACTTAAACTGAAATCGAAAACTGGACTTAAAAATTTATCAGTTTCCCATCCCTGATATATATATATATATATATATATATATATATATATATATATATACAGGGTGTTTCAAACCGGTCTACCATACTTTGGGGGTGATTTGGGGGGGGGGGTGATATCGAGTAAAAAAGTTAATACAACATAGATGCTATTTCCAACCGTTGCGGAGCTACGGACGTTTTAAGATGTGCAAGCAACAAATCCCTACTTGTGTGTAATTCGACAGATGGCAGTACTGGTGGTAGTTTCGGTTACCGAAGTTACCACTACTAATCCTCAGTTTTTCCTTTCAGTTGGTTCTGATCTGTGGTACGAGACACTGTGTTGCGAAAAGGTGAACAATCAAAATGAATCAACAGTTCACACCCGCTGAATACGCTGATATCCATTTCATTCATGGATTCTGTGATGGTAACAGCAGAGCGGCAGTTGAGAAATATCGAAGACGTTTATCGAACCGCCGAATACCGAACAGGCAAGTGTTTAGTAACACACACCAGAGATTAAAGAAAATAGGGACAATTGGTCCACGTAACCAAGAACATGTAGCACGACGGGCCGTTGCTGTAGAGAAGCGCATACTGGACCTAGTACAACGTAGTCCAGCTACCAGTGTTCGAAGGATTTCTAAACGAATTGATGAATCCGCATCGCGTGTACAGCGAACCATACATGATGAGGGTTTGTATCCCTATCATTTGCAACGTGTGCAAGCTCTTGAATCGGATGATTACGATAAAAGTGTTCAATTTTGCCAGTGGATCGTTACGCATCGCCGAATTCTTAATCGCTTACTGTTTAGTGATGAAGCACAATTTATTCGGGATGGAATTAACAATAGACGAAACTCCCACTTGTGGTTCGCCGATAATCCCCATGGTATCGTTTAAGGAAACTTTCAACATCGATTCTCGGTGAATGTTTGATGCGATGTAATTGGAGATCAGCTGACTGGACCGTTCGTTTTGGAACAACGATTAATTGAGGATATTTATCTGAACTTCCTGACGAACGAATTGCCGCTTTTCATGGAGGACGTGCCCTTGGAGACAAGGCGCAGGATGTTCTTTCAGCACGATGGGGCGCCACCACATTTTGGTCGTCATGTTACGGATTACTTAAATCAGCGGTACGGGAATCGTTGGATTGGTCGTGCTCGTCCGATATCGTGGCCCCCGAGATCTCCATACCTAACCCCGTTAGATTTCTTTTTATGGGGCCTTATGAAAGAGATGGTCTACAAGACCAAAGTACAAACGAGAGAGGAGAGAGGATTATAGATGCCGCTGCTTACATAGGCGAACACCCCGCAATGATTCAATTGGCAGTGGACAGTGGCGGATTTAGGGGGGGGCCGAGTAGGCCATGGCCTACGGCCCCGCGCCTGTGAGGGCCCCGCGCCGTCACATATAATTATAATGTTGGATTACACTATAAATAATACAATTGATTAATGATTAGTGATAATTATGGTATCACTCTCTTTGCTGGCGGGAGTTTAGTTCTATTCAGGCCGCTGTGGAGTGCACATGTGAGTGTGTTTAGTGGTAAGTAATGGTAAAAGTCGTATCTCGAAAAAGTCGCCAGTCAATAAATGGGGATGGGGGAGTTTTAGTCAGCTTTATAATAACATAAATAAGTTGAAAAATGTTAAATTAATGTAATTAATTTTTTTGAAACGTACTTAGGCTAGGTTAGGTCAGTTTAGCTTAGATTTCATAATAAATACATTTTATACATATTTAAGGAAAAAGTCGCCACTGGTGGGGCTGGCGACTTTTCCCATAAAGCGACTTTTTCACCCGAACAACTGTTTAGTGTCTGTATTTCATTAATTAATTAAACTGTATTAATTAATACTAAACCGAGGGTCAAGTGTAAATAGTTTGTTTTTTATGTTTTTATGTTTCAGGATAAGGCAGTGAGGCTGCACTGAGGCACAATGGAGAAATTAACAAGTCGTGATCGTGATCTAGGGAGGAAGTATAAAGCTGGCTCTGTTAAACGACAAGAAAAGGCAGACGTAAACCAAAGAGTAAAAAAACTACCAAAAATAACTCAATGGTTGACATATCCAACAGTATCTGAATCTGCAAAATCACAAACTCAAACTGAATCCGGTCAAACTGAATCTGAATCAGTAGAGACACCAATTACGCCTGAAACAACTGGAGAAGCCACAACTAGTACTGAACCTAGTGTAGTTAGCGCAATTGAACCTGAACACAGTGACAGTGAGGAGACACAAGAGGAAGTGAAAGTTATGAATACCGGTACTGAACAAGGATTTGAAACGGATCTTGGATTATGGCCTAAAATAATTACTGAAAATGTGTGTGACTATTGGTTGAAAAAGGGAAGCGCAGAATGTCGACACTGTGATGGTGACTTCAAAGAGTCAGCTGTGAAAGAGCTAAACAGAACCCGTCATTGTACAAAGACATTATTCACTCGAACTCATCATTATCTGGCCAAGAAATTAATCTTAAATGGCTCTGTTACTCTAAAACAACTGGTAAAGTGTATTGTTTTGCTTGCAAGCTTATGTCAAAGGTGGAAAGCTCATTCACAACTGGCTTCAATGGTTGGAAGAACGCTAGGTATGTCATAGAATCTCACAGTAGGTCAGATCAGCACAGGAAAAGTATGGTCGAAATGATATATCGAAAGACTGCGGGTGCCCGTATTGACTCTAATCTAGTACAACAATATGAAAGTGAATGCGAGTACTGGCAAGCAGTATTGAGGAGGTGTGTAGATGTTTTAAAGCTACTTTGCGAACGTGGGCTAGCCATTCGAGGTAAAGATGAAGTAATTGGATCAGTACACAATGGAAACTATCTTGGGATTCTAGAGCTGCTGAGCACATACGACAGTTTCTTGGCAGCACATATCAAGAAACACGCAAACAAAGGTAGTGGTCATACTTCCTACTTGTCCCATGTCATTTCTGAGGAAGTCATTGGAATAATGGCAGAAAAGGTTATGTCCTCAATAACAGATGAAGTAAAAACAGCAAAGTACTTCTCAATTTCTGTTGACTCCACACCTGATATTTCACACATGGATCAACTTACTTTTACAATCCGCTATGTACTGCCTACTACAGGTCCAGTTGAAAGGTTTTTGCAGTTTATTCCCATGCTAAGCCACACTGGCAGAGATATTGCTACAACTGTTCTTGATTTTCTTAAAGAGAAGAACATTCCAGTTATCGACTGCCGAGGACAGTCCTATGACAATGCCAGCAACATGTCTGGTAAATATCTGGGGACCCAACAGATAATCAAGAATGAGTGTAGTGAAGCTGAGTACATACCATGTATGGCTCATTCCTTAAACTTGGTGGCTAAGTGTGCTGCAGAAAGCTGTCCTGCTGCAGTGTCATTGTTTGCTCTGGTACAAAATATGTACTCCTTTCTTGTTGCATCTACTTATCGTTGGAGGAGACACCGTGAGGTACTAGAGACTAATAAAGATAAGAAGTTGAAAGTTGATAAAATACTTTCAGACACTCGTTGGTCAGCACGAGCAGATGCTGTAGCTGCTCTCAGTAGAGCACACAAAGAAAACATCATTGTTCTGGAAGAGTTATTCTTAGATCAGAATCAGCCAGCTGAAACAAGAGCTGAAGCAAGTGGTCTTCTCAAAGGTTTGAAAAAACTTGAAACAGTGATTCTTCTTGAAGTTTGGGATACAGTATTGGAAAGGTTTCAGAGTAGCAGTATCCAGCTGCAAAAATCTGGGCTCTCCCTCAACACAGCTGTCACACTGCTAGAGTCTCTTTTACAATTTGCTAAAGACCTGAGATCCCAGTTCGATGACTTTGAAGCAAAAGCTATGGCTAAGTGTGATCCCTGTGATGTGACGAGTAATGATGCATACTACGCCGACACGCAGCGTATTAGGAAGCGCAAGCGTCACCACGATGAACTAGACTCCGCGGAGGATGTTATGCTGACAGGGAGAGACAAGTTTAGAGTGACTGCATTCTTGCCCATCATTGACAAGCTCTGTGCTGCCCTACAACAACGCATTGCTGCTTACAGCGACCTTCGAGAGAAATTTGGGTTTTTATCAGAAATCTCAAACAAAACGAACACTGAGCTTAAAGCATCTGCTGAAAAGCTTGTGTCTTCATATCCTAAGGACTTGGAGGCTAGATTGGAGTCGGAGCTTTTGCAGTTTGCACACCTTATGAAATCCATTCCAAGAGATTCACCTGAAAGTGCTCCTTCATCAGGTGGTGCAAAGGCTGCAAAAAGTCCTGAACTAGAAATGTATGAGATAATTCACAGACATGACATGGTAGAAACATTTGCTAATGTTGAAATTGTATTACGACTCTATCTCTGCATGTTTGTCACAAACTGCACTGGGGAGCGATCATTCTCCAAGATGAAACTAGTCAAGAATTATCTAAGAAACACCATGGGGCAGGACCGTTTGTCTTCACTCACCCTGTTGAGCATTGAGCATGAGAAATTAAGGGTGCTTGATTTTACTGATGTCATCAAACAGTTTGCAAGTAAGAAGGCTAGAAAAAAATCTTTTTTGACCGAGAAATAGTTAAGTGTACCGTACAAATTGCCTGCAATAAACAAAACCCACTCATTGCATCATTTGCATGTCAGTCAAGTGGTATTCTCTTTAGTTAATGGTGTATTATTATAGTTATTTTTTATTGTTAAGCTTCAAAAAAACAAATGTGTAATGTTCAACTATGAAATGGTCATTTGGCTAATTAATTATCAATAAATTGAATATTGTTTAAAAAGTAAATTTATTTTAACGCTTCGCTCGCCCATTGATTTGAGGGCCCCGTAAGGTCACCACTGGGGGATGGGGGTGTAAATCTTCATTTCAGTTAATTAAGCTAGCTTTGCGTAGTTTGGGGCCCCGCACTCCAACCGGCCTAGGGCCCCGCGCACCTTTAATCCGCCACTGGCAGTGGACTCTTGTTTGGAACGAGCAAGGCTGTGCATTGAAAACCGAGGCGGACATTTTGAACATTTATAATGTGTATCTCATAAAATGTAACAATAAATACATCAGGTTAATACTCTCGTTTATTTTTTTCCGTGCACCTTAAAACGTCTGTAGCTCCGCAACGGTTGGAAATAGCACCGATGTTGTATTAACTTTTTTATTCGATATCAACCCCCCCAAAGTATGGCAGACCGATTGTGAAACACCCCTGTATAATACGAAGAGTGAAGTAAAGTGTGCAGCCCCAATCTTTGAGTCGTAAGGCAACGTCCTGATCTGACATCTTACCATATTACATCCAGATATATCTATATTACATCTTACCATATTACATCCTGGATGGTTGAGTGGCAAGATGTTGGACTTGGGACGTTACCTTACAACGCACGAACAAACCCTCATTGAGGTTGCACGCTTTACTTTAATCTTCGCATTAAAATCAACTTACAGTTATTGGGGTTTTAATATATATATTATATATATATATATAATTTTCAGCTATAACTGGGAAATTACTGAAAGCACCATAGTTTCAAGTATTCACTTTATTTAATTACCACATTATCTTAACATCTTTCATCTTTCGTTAATTTCCTATCAATATCTGAAAATTAAATATTATTTAACCTATGATGCATGAATTCTATTACACCTTGTATATATATATATGAAAATTATTTCACGAAAGTAAACACGTGAAAAATATTTATGATGAATAAAACCACGAAGGATATATATATATATATATACGTGTGTGTGTGTGTGTGTGTGTGTGTGTATGTATATATATATATATATGCAAAGAAATCACAAAGCAACACGTGATCTTTTTAATAAGCAAAGAACCACAGGGAAGAGGAAAAGGAAACACGAAGTCCGAGCGCTTTCGTGATATATTCACATCTTCAGGGACAAGAAAGAAATAGGATTTCTTTCTTGTCCTATTTCTCGCTTGTCCTTGAAAATGTGAATATATCACGAAAGTGCTCGGACTTCGTGTTTTATTTTCCTTTTCCCTGTGGTTCTTTGCTTATATATATATATATATATATATATATATATATATATATATATATATATGACGAGGTGTAGTTCTGAATACACGAAAGGCCTTGGAATCATTTTTCTTTTTCCTTGTGGGTTTACATCATATATATAGGTTTATATATATATATATCTTGGATTTTGCTTCCGTCCGAATTGTTAATTCTGAGGAAGGTCAAGCTTGTCAAGCTTGTCAATGACGGCGAGTCTGCTGGTTCCTGAAGTGGCAAAGAGCCTCAAACACCACCATGTTTTACGTAGGCATTACGTTTTTATCTTCGAAGGCTGTATTCGAGTTGCGTCATGCGTAACATTATGGACAAAGAGCTCTATCTTTGTCTCATCCGTCGAAAGTACCTTTTCCCAGGTGTAAGGGTGTCGTCTAGGTGGGCCCTAGCGAAATTTCGTCTGTCGACTTTGTTTTTCTTCGATAATAGTAGCTTTCGTTTCGTCATGCGACCCGCCCATAAAGTCCTGGTCAGTTCAGGGTTTATGTGGATCAATGAACGTGAAGGTCTTTAGATATTATTTTTGGATTACTGCTAACTTCACGAACGAATCCCCTAATCATCCTGGGCGAGATCTTTGGTGGTCGGCCACTCCTGGGGAAGGTTGTCGCCATCTTTAAGGCTCTTTGTTCTCAAATAATTAATTTGACGAACAGCTGACACATGAATTCCATGTTTCGCCGATATCTTCTTGTACCCCTTCCCAGACGTATGAGCAGTGACAATGGCCCTCCATAAGTCATTCGAGAGTTTCTTCGATCTTGTCATGATACCCGATTCTCTTTATGTTATCTGCACCAAAATGACCTGAAATGCAAAGTACTCTACTCTCTGACTACTCTACAATGTTTTCTGATGTTGTACTTAAACTTTGCACAAGAGACAAACGCATAGCTAAATTTCATAAGGAATTTTAATGAACAAGCATGATAATATACTGCTGCACTTAAACTTTTTCGCAGAACTATATATATATATATATATATATATATTATTATATTAAACTTCTTTACCCATTTCGTATACGTATAAATACTGGCAATGTAAAAATTAAAAATGTCGGCAAAATAATACCGAAATTTCTATTGTGATGAAATGACACAATAATTTTCATTATAAAAGTTCAGCTCATACATGTCCTCAGAATCTGTTTGGACCTTTATCAGGACGTTTACGGGACATTTTTATTATAGGAGGGAGGGTGCACGGACCAATATGAGATTTATCTGAAAAGATTGAATTCCACATGACCCGAAAAGTCTATGGGAAAGATATTACATATTTTGATAGGGAATTTAGTGACGGAATAAAGTCTGCTGATGGTACCTTATCAAATAAAGGTATTGGTATTGCATTTGTATTAGACTGAGAAGAAGTATGATCCTTTTCGATTATTTGTTTGAGAATCGCACTGACCAGCATTGAATCGAGACAAAAAATCCCACGATAACAGATTTGTCTCAACGAATTCAACATACAACGAATCTTAATCAACGCTCGTGTTAATATGCGAACATTTGAAAGGAATTGCTTTTCTCTGCTGCTTTCAAACCGGACATCCTGTCTCTTGCTAATCCGATGCAAAAAAGATTTTACGTCATCTGTCGATCTCTTTTGTGTTGTCACGTTCAACCTCGACATTACGAGTATTTTCGTTTATTTGTTTCGTCGTTTGAAGCTCAAACAAATATTCCATTGCATGAATTTTTAGTTAGACTTCCCAAATGGCAGTCCCAATAAATATTTCAAGGATTTAAATACAGATCTGGAAAACATTTTAAACGTTTCAACAATTGAACATGTTTGGCTGCATGTTCAATAAAAGAGTCAATAATAAATGTGTGACATTTGATGATTTTCAACAAATGAACGACTTATTTCGAGTTTTTTCATGTGTACTCAAAATTTTAGGTTGCTATTCATTTGCTATTCATTTATTTAAAGAAAGGCGTAGATTTTATCTACAGTATTCGTGCTCCGAATCAGTATTCTGTTGCACGTATTCAATTTATGGATTCTAAAAAGTAAAAAATGTTCCAATGGAATATCTGTCGTGACCGGAAAAATTTCTATTTTCGCTTACTTGGGACGCATCGAAAATGAAATCTCAAAATATTTTTTGGTACATAATTTTTACGATTATTTTCGTCTCTTTTCTTTCGCTTATAATTACCACTTCAGCATTCGACTCCAGAGCTTTTATTATACGAAGTCTCACAACGCCTCGTTCGTGCATCATATACAGAATTGAAAGTAATGCGTTCAATGCGTGAAAAATAATTTACAAGCAAATATCTACAGATCTACAGAAGCTAAGGCTAACAAAGACCTTAAGATCCACTCTGAGGTTAGCTCGAGAGAAAGAAGAGAGTAGGGGGTTAAAAGAAGAGAATAGGGAGTTAAAAGAAGAGAATAAGGGGTTAAGTAAGTAGCAAAACCTATCATTCTTGAGTTAGCATTCATTCAGAAAAAGAGAGAGAAAGACTCACCATCATCATCCGCCGGCCACTGCCGACAAGTCGGAAAAATAGTCAGAGAGAATAGGAAAAGGGTGAAAGATGAAAAGAAGAAAAGTAAGAACGCTTACAAACCATGCAAACACAGTCTTATTTCAAAGAAACACTGTCATACCATGCAAACTACAGAAATGCAAGTAAAAAAAAGTATGAAGAGTATAACAAAAAGTGGGTTAGTTTACACTACGAGCTACAGTTAAGTTCGTGTCAGTCTAATTTTTTTCTTTTAATAATATAAATTTAACGCTGGCATATCACACGCTGGCATGTTACAAGCTCGCATCAATCGTCAACAGACTCAAACCTCGACTATCACCCCCAGAGCTCCTGTTGCTCATTATTCTATTATTTTAAACGACGTTAATATTTTTAAAATGCTTATCTAAACGGTTTTTAAACATATTAACGCTGGTAGAGATCACGACGGGTGCGGGAAGATTATTCCATTTATCAATTACTTTAAACGTAAAAACGTTTTTAGCGATGTTAGTAATGAAACGTCTACCACATAATTTAAACCCGTTATTACGAATATTGCTATTATCGAAAATTACCAATTTGTAAAAATTTACGTTATCGATTTTATTAACGATTTTGAAAACTTCAATAAGCTCCCTCCTTAATCTCTTAGTCTCGAGTGAATGCGTCTAACTCTTTAATCCTATCTTCGTAAGACTTGTTGCCTAGTGACGGAATTAGTTTCGTGGCGCGTCGCTGAACCCTTTTCAACCTATCAATATCCTCACGCAAGTACGGTCACCAAAACTGAACAGCATATTCTAAGTGAGGCCTCACGAGGGACTTGTAAAGGGCCAATATAATATTTTTCGATTTAAATTCGAAATTATGCGCTATGAAGCCTAACATCCTATTTGCTTTTGCACAAGACTCCAGACACTGGTTCCTAACTTTTAAATCCTTAGATACGCGTACGCCTAAATCTACTTCCTCGTCAACGCTCGCTAACTGTCTGTCGTCCATCGTGTATGTGTAATTATTGTTACGAGAACCTATATGCAAAACTTTACATTTGTCTACGTTAAATTGCATCTGTCACTTATCCGTCCACTCCATAATCCTATTTACATCGTCTTGGAGCCTATTTCTATCGTCCACCTTAAGAACTTTACCGCCTATTTTAGTATCGTCCAGGAATTTGGACACGTTACTGGTCAAGCCTACATCTATGTCGTTAATGTAGATTACGAATAGCAATGAGCCTAACACTGAACCCTGGGGGACACCGCTACCTACATCCAACCACCCCGATTCCCTGCCATTAGCAACGACCCTCTGTTTCCTTGCAAAAATTAATTCCTCTAACCAGTTAGCTACCTGACCGCGTATACCGTGCACTTTAACCTTCGCAATTAATCTTCTATGCGGAACTGTATCGAACCCTTTTTTAAAGTCTAAATAAATAACGTCAGCCGCTCTATGCCTATCGTACTCGCGCACTATTTCGTTATAAAACGCTAACCAATTAGTTAAACAAGATTTATGGCGTCGAAACCCATGCTGCCTACTATTAATCAAATCGCTACTTTCTAAGTAATCGACGATACGATCCCTAACTACGGATTCCAAAAGTTTACCGACAATTGACGTGAAGCTAATAGGCCTATAATTGCTAGCTATTATGCGGTCGCCTTTTTTAAAAATGGGCGTATAATATAAACCCAATATAGTTGGGTTTACTTTAAAGAAACCTAAAATTTACACACTTTATGGACGAATGTAATTAAAGATTAAAAAATACCTTCAGAAATGAATCCAAGTGAAAGAATTTTACAAATTTATACATTTCTTACGACATTAATATATTCACAGTACTCTCATCTGAATATGCCCTTAAAAGTATGGTGGCTTTTAAGACAAAATTAATAGCATTTAGTTTATTTATTACATAAAAATAGTGAAAGTGGTAAGTGATAGTAATAATGAGAACAAAAAATACTGTAATAATATAATAGCAACAATAATAGTAAATACAATATAAAGTTTACAAAATGTTAAATAATTTTAAATTAAATAATTTATTGTATATTGAGTTGGTGTTGTTGTTGTTGTTGGCTAGCCGATCAGCCCACCATGATCGAGCAAGCCGGCGGCACGCAGGTAACCGATCGCCCTCTCCGGAGTGGACCAGAGGTTCAACGCACTAGTGATGTTGTGTTGTGTTCTATGTTGTGCTAGAGCGGTACAGTCTGTCATAATATGCTCAATTGTTTGTGGTGCGTCCTGGCACAGGTGGCAGGTGTCGTCTGTGGAGTTGTCTAGTCTGTGTTTATATGTCTGTAAGTTGGGGTGATGTCCACATCGGAATCGTGCTAAGTTAACTCGATCCGATCTGCTCAGACTGGCCTCTGACCTGTCAATGGGTGGCGGCTTCGCACCTAGGACCGCATTCGGACCGAGTCGTGTCAGTGATTTGTGGGTTAGGTGTATGTGTATGTGTTTTCTGTACTGTGTGATGTCTGTGGAGCGTGGTATGGAATGGAGTATTTGGTTATAATGTCTCTCTGGTGTTACCTTAATGGTGCGAGGTGTTGGTGCATGATTGTATATGTAGTGGCAAGGGTGTTGTGGGTTAGTTGTCGCTGCTGCCATGAATTGTGTTCCCCTCATGTGTAAATGTTCCTTAACTTTCAGTATTTTTGTTTCTGTGTGCAGGTGTTCTATTGGTGTTGTTTGAGTGCATCCTGTAATGATACGAAGTGCGTTGTTTTGTATTGTCTGTAAGGTGTTTATGTGTGTGTTTGAGATAATGGGTGCCCAGCATGGGCTAGCATAGTCCATAACTGAGCGAATATATTGTTTGTATATGAGTGGTGTTGTTTCCTGCTGGTGTCCAAAGTTTGTGCCTGTTAGTACCCTAAGCGTGTTAAGTCTTGACGTACATTTGTTTTTAATGTCCTGAGTGTGGTTTGCAAAAGATAATGATGTGTTGTATGTGACCGCAAGTATTTTGGTCTTGTGAGTGTGTGGAATATTGGTGTTGTTTGGTGTAAGCTGTGGAATTACCTGGTGTTCTTTTGTGTTGCTTGTAAGCAGTGTTGGGCACTAAAGCGTTAATCCGATAACAGTTAATTAACGAAGTTAACTTTTTTTAACGGACTATTAACGGAAGTTAATTTCCATTTATCGTTATCGGACCAGTTAACTTCCGATAACTCGATATTTAGTCTGTTAAAGTCCGTTAACACGTTAACTCCACTTGCTGCGCAGGTTCGACAGCGACCAAACTGTCTCTGTCAGGGCCGCCATGGAGGACGAGGTCGAGAGAGCACTGAGGAACCGGAACGTTGACAGCACCACCAGCTCTAGCGACAGCAGCATGCCTGACGACCTCTTCGCTGGGTGGACGGCCGGTGGCTCAAGTACCAGTGTCAAGCAGAAGGCCAAGAGACTTGTCGACACTTGGCTGGACACTGATGGGAAGGTAGACATGGCCGACTCTGACTTCATGGTGGAGCAGATCTTCATCAACCTCTTCCTGAAGTACAATACGCCAATTCCGTCCTCTGCCGCAGTGGAACGGCTCTTCTCTCTCGGCAAGGACATTCTGAGGCCTAAGAGGTCAAGACTGGCAGTTGGGCCTAACTTTGAGAAGTTGGTCTTTCTGAAGGGCAACCAGCACATTGTGTCATAGTCTTTAATAAATGTGCCTAAAATTTAATTTTACCTTTCAGTTCCTGCCATAATAATTCTCTGGTAAATTAAAATTTAGTTAATGGTTAGTGGTTACAAGGGTTTCAAAACATGTAATCAGTACATTTTTTATTAAAAATAAAAAAAAAGTTATTAAGCAAAAAAGTTGCAAAACTTGATAAAAATACAGTTAAATACCTATTTATTGTTGGATTTTGCATAAATAAACATTTTCTATGGGTTTTAAAGCTTTTTTCCTTGATTTTTTTAAATGTTAGTAAAGAAATAGTTATCGTTAACGGATTATCGTTAACTTCCGTTAACTTTGTAGTAAAATTATCGGATTATCGTTATCGGAGTTAAAAATTGGGGTTAACGGATTATCGTTATCGAAGTTAACTTTTTGGTTAACGGTGCCCACCACTGCTTGTAAGCAAGGTGATGGTTGATTTTGTGGGCGCTACTTTGAGTCTATTGTGTGTGAGCCAGTCTTGTATACTGTTTATGTATGTTTGTAGGTTATTTGTAGCGGTGTCGATGTTGTTGTGGGTGGATGTTAGGGTGATGTCATCTGCATATGATGATAAGGTAAGCTTGTTATCTATGGGTGTTGGAATGTCATGCATGTATAAGTTGAACAGTGTTGGTGAGAGAACAGAGCCTTGAGGGATCCCGTTCGGAAAAAGCTTGTTTTTGGATGACTTGCCATTAAATGTGACATGTGAGTATCTTCCTGAAAGATAGTTGCTCAGCCACCTTTTGGTGTTATTGTGCATGTTTGTGTTGAGTATTTTGTTTATGAGAGGGAAGCGTGGGATAGCATCAAGTGCTTTACTAATGTCTATTGTTGCTAATAGTGTACGTTGAGCTGGTCGTCTGGAGTTGATGCCATCCATGATGTGCTGCGTGAGGTTAGTGAGTAATATCGTGGTTGAGTGGCGAGGTCTGAATCCATGTTATGTAGGCGATAGTGGTATGTGTGGGTTGGTGATTTCTAAGATTAGTCTTTCTGTTACTTTGGAAAGTGTGCATAGTAAAGTAATGGGTCTATAAGAAGCTGGTTCTGTTGGATTTTTGTTTCGTTTGAGTAGTGTAACAATTTTACCTTGTTTCCATATGTCAGGAATAATACAGTGTTGGTAAGAATATGTGCTGATGTTTGTGAGAGCTAGTATTCCTTGGGGGCCCAAGTGTTTAAGGTGTATGTTAGATATGTTGTCTGGTCCAGTAGCCTTCAAATTCTTAATATTTTTGATGATCTTGGTGGTCTGGTCTGTATTGAAGGGTGTAATGGTCGTGTCGAGCCTGTAGGTTTTCTTGTGTCTGGCTGTTTGTCTGTCTGCGTGTTTCTGGTTGTTGTCTCCGTTTAAGTGACTTATCTTTGCGTAGTGATTAACCAGAATGTTAGCTTGTTGTGTATATGTTGGGATATTATTTTGACTGCGACAGATAACCGCGTGTGAGGTGTGAATGCCGCTGTTAGAGTGGGTAATGCTGTTTATAGTCTTGTATAGCCTGGATGTATCTGTGGAGTGGTTTTGTGTTGTTATGAATTCCCTAAATGTTTCTGTTTGTGTTTCTTTGAGTTTGTTGTTTATTTCTGTGTTGAGCTGTTGTATCTGCTGTTTTATGGCTTCTGTGTGTGGTGTTTGCGTGTTATGTTTGAGGTTGTTACGTTGCCTTATGAGGTGGGCTATTTCTCTAGTGTAATTTGGGTTGTATTTCCTAATGTTGCTCTTGGGTATGTATTTGGTTGCATTATTGATGATCTGATTAAATGTCTTGAATGTTGTACTAATGTTTATGATGAGTGTGCTGTTTAATGTGGTGAATTGTTCCTCGTTCTGTATTTTGAACTGTTCCCAATCAGCTTTCTTGTAATTTCTGTAAGTGTGCCTAAGGCTGCTGGGGCAGAGTGTAGAACGTGTTGTAATATTGAGTGGAAAATAAATGCTGCTTAATAATACTACTACTACTAATACTACTACTACTAATACTAATAATAATAATAATAATAATAATAATAATAAAAAGAATAGATTACAGAATTAAAGGTGATTAATGAAATTAGCATATTTTATATAGTTGATTACAAAATTAATTGCTATATTAAAAATGGCAGGAGTGAACTTATGCGTCAGTGTGAGCTAATGAAGTGCTTTTTCAGTGATATGCGAAATAAATTCACTGCTGAAGCTTGCCTATGATATGCGTGGGAATTGCATTCCACACATATGCTCCTTTGAAAGAGAGTGCATTTCCTGCAGTTCCTATTGTATAGGTAGGTAATTAATATGTATTACTCAACCTTCTGTTTGCAATAAACTGAAAAATAATAATAGTTAAAAATGACTTTTTTATTTATTAAATTCAAAATCGAGGGATACATTTAGAGGACGTCCTGCGTGAAGACCTTTCACGCAAGTTTATAACTCAGCCAGTTAAAAACGCGTACAAAATAAAATCGAATAAATATTGAAATAAATAATTTTCTTAAAAAATGTGTTTCACGCAGAAATATCGCGCAGTAGTTATGATTTAAATACAATATTAAGACAAAAAATTTGATGAGGTATCGATTGCAATTGTATGATTTCTTGAACGAGCGGAAGACATTTTCCTGTTTATAACGAACGATAGGTTGCTTCTACGACTTTTCATTTGCAGTGAATGGAGATAGTGGTTGTTTGATTGATCTTTTAATGTCCTTCGTCCACCATAAGGCACTGAAACGGGCGGTAACGCCACCTTCAGAAGAATTCTATGGAGTCAAATAAATTACGTGCAGCAGGCTCGTTACTGTACCCCATCCCATAAAGGGATGGGGGTGAACAGCATGAAGTGAACAGAATGAAGTGAACAGCAATTAGAGCATGTCTATAAATGAATGTACGCAAATAATCATCATATATGATTGTAAGTAAGAAAACTGTAATCGCACACACTCCATTAATAAATAATTGGAAACGCTTCTCTTGCAAAAGTAAATGACGTCGTTAAAGTTCTCACACCTCTTCAATGTTCAGAAATTTAAATATTCTAAAACTAAATGACACAAATAAACTTAATGTCGGTATCAGCATGTACAAAGCTGATAATAATAGAAACTATACTTCGCCCATTCACACGCCGATTAACCCCATCAGACCAATATAATCATAATACAAGGCTTCCCAATGATTTTATATAAAAACCAAATTATTCAACGCAAATTGTAGGGAATGCTCTCTCCCACAAAAGGGCGGATATCTGGAACGCTATACCTACAGTATAAATATCAGAGAAGCACCATCATTAATTTCGTTTCGCAAGTCTCTGAAGAAACACTTTATTAACTCTTATTACATATGCAAAATTCACAGTCTTAAATCGGGTGCAATTACAAGTTATATAAATTACATTAAAAGTTTCGGTACTTTCATGATATTCCGGACCCCAGACTTTTTGCCAGTTGCCAGACTTCAATTTTGACAGAATATTTTCGTTAAAACTAACGAAAATATCACGACTTAACCTAACCAATTATCAAGGGCGTACAGTTTACCTAACCGGGCATTCGATTAACCTAATAGTTGGTAAGGTTAGGTTAAGCCGTGATATTTTCGTTAGTTTTAACGAAAATATTCTGTCAAAATTGAAGTCTGGCAACTGGCAAAAAGTCTAGGGTCCGGGATAACAGGAAAGTACCAAAGTTTCCATTATATTACGCCATATTTATAATGTGCCTCATTTATCTCCATTTTCATAACTTTAAGATTGTATCATCATTTCTAATTTATAATAACAGAAATTATCAGTATTTCAACATGTTCTGTTTACCGTATTGTTTATTATTTTTTCCTATTATTTCTATTATTTCTATTATTATATCCTATTCTTTACCACTTCATTATCTCGAAGATTATCTTAATTTTCATTTGTAATGACAGAATTAACTAAATGCAACTTTAGTTTACTTTCTACTGTACTAATTATATTTGTTTCTTGTTTTCCTTTGTACAAATAGAAATGAATCTTAAAGATTTTTGTCTGAAGACCTCTTATGTTTCCCAAAGGTATATTCAGATAAGAATACTGTAATTAAATTACTTGTCACTAAAAATACAAAATTAAATGTTAATGTTAACATTGTGTAAACCTATATGGATGTGATGTACATCTTATGTAATGTGTTTTTTCTGAATGAAGCTCATTATTATTATTATTATGCATATACAGGGTGTCCCATAAGTCCGGCATCATAGGAGAAATTCATATTTTTATATTTCTACAAACCATAATTCGTATTTTTCTCTTTCTACAGGCCATAATGTCTGTGAGCAAGGAAGAACGAATCCAGATAATTCTACTCATAGGAAATTGGAGTCAAAGAGAGGCCGCTGCTGAATTTAACAGACTGCATCCAGACCGCGAGCCAATAACACAGAGTTGTGTTAGCAGACTTGTTGCAAAGTTTAAGGAAACAGGATCCATAGAAGATAAACCACGCAGTGCACCTTCAAGGAGGTCCACTGACGATGATACAGCGACTGCTATCCTGGCTCATTTTAACAGAAGTCCCAATAAGTCTCTTCGGCGATTGTCCGCCGAGACAGAAGTGTCGAAAAGTAGCATCCATCGCATTCTTCAGGCTCACAAATGGCATCCATATAAACTTCAGATCCTACAGAAATTAAGCGAAGATGATCCCGACCGGCGGATGGAATTTTATGAATGGGCTACGGAACAATATGCTCGGGATGCCAATTTCCCGTCCACCATTCTGTTCAGTGACGAGGCTGTTTTTCATGGAAATGGTGAGGTAAATCGACAGAACACCCGCTACTGGTCTCAAAACAACCCTCACTGGTATACCTCTTCAAAGGAACAAGGTGCATCTCGGGTGATGGTATGGTGTGGCATTTGGATGGATCGCATCATAGGCCCCCTCTTTTTCGATGAACATGTCACTGGAGGCACCTACCTACGTATGCTCAAGGAAGAAGCATTTCCCAGTGTCTTGAACGAAGAAGGAAATTTCCCAACATGGTTTCAGTAAGACGGCGCTCCTGCACATTACAGCACCCAAGTAAGGGAATACCTGTACCAACAATTCCATGGTCATTGGATAGGACGTCGAGGGCCTGTGGAATGGCCAGCTAGAAGCCCGGATCTCACGCCACTAGATTTTTATCTCTGGAGCCACTTGAAAGCGCTGGTATACGCAGAGAAAATTAGGAGTGTTGAACATTTGCGGCAGCGCATTATTGGGGCATGTAACACCATTACTCCTGACATCATTCACCCTGTGCGTGCTGACTGGTTATCACGTCTGAATTTGTGTATTGAAAACAATGGTGGACATATTGAGCACGTTCTGTAAATAAAAGCTTTTGTTTTGCCTTTTTTTATTATTTTTCCTATGATGCCGGACTTATGGGATACCCTGTACAATCACCCACAAAATGCTTCTAATGATGAGGAATGGAAAATGCAAGTACGGACCAAACTGCAACTTTTTTCACCCTCGTATGTGCAGACAGTCAATTACGGAGAAAAAGTGCCTGAACTGAGAGTGCCCGTATTTTCACATTAAGGGTACGCAAAGAAAAGAACGGGAAAGAACAGATCATATTCGACATAGAAGTATCATAATAACAAGAGTAATGAAACATATTTTTTAGAAGAAATGAGGATAATAAAAGCGCAGCTTGCTCTTCTAACAAGGAGAGACAGAACGCCGCAAATATATGCACCACAACATTACGCACATCATCCTTCTATTCAACACCACCCACCAATAATACAACAACCACAGTGGTATCACGGGCCGCAACCCCACTACTCCCAAATGCAGCGGCCCAACCAATAACACCAAACAGGAACCGACATCGACCAGGAAAAGACCATCAGTTAGGAAAATCGAACACGAAGATTAGAAACCCGGTAAATGTATTATACACAAATATACAAGGCCTCTATACGGACCATGCAGACTGCAAATTATCATAAAATACTTGCAAAATTTAGCTACGGAAACCTGCATAGACATCATATGCCTAACGGAAACACACTTACATAAGTGCGAAAAAGGCTGTGAAAACTGCATCGAGAATACTGAAATAGCATTGCTGGACTACAACATATACAGAGCAGATAGAGTGGCTAGAGAAGGGGGAGGGTGTTGTATCTACGTGAAAAACACACACATGTGAGGTGAAGGTAAACAAATCAAATAGCACAGTCGAAGTTATTATATGAGAAGTAAAAGAACTGAACCTAACCATTATGGACGTCTGCAGACCACCAAACACCACAAAAAGTTAATTCTAATTTGCCACTAATGAAATACAAAACATGTTACAATTACTTGAAACTTCAGCAACAAATATTCTAATTTGCGGAGATTTTAATTTCCCATTCATAACATGGAAGAAAAATGATGAAGTCATATATGTTGAGAAGTTTCATGGCAACATTGCAAAAGATGATAGAACCCAAGCAATAATGCTATTAGATATGATGGAACATTACGCCCTTACTCAAGAAATCTGTGAAGCCACTAGGAAAGAGAACATTTTGGATTTAATTTTGGCAAATAACAATGAGATAATAATAAATAAAAAGGTAACGCACACAAATTTCTCCCACCATAACCTATCAATATACAATTGAAGTTAGCACCCAGAGGTCTGAAAACGCATCCCAGAGAGGCAGAAGGAATATTTGAAGGCTTAAACATAAATTCAAAGAAAGTAGATTGGGAAAGTGTAAATAAAGATTTAAAAGAAGCAAACTGGGAATTACTACTTCACGAGAAGACTCCAGAACAAATACTAGGCATAGTGGAGTCTGAAACCAAACTCTATGACTGAAGCATGTTCCAGAGAGACAAGAGAGAAAACGTAGCAAGCTCGAGAGAAAAATCAGGACACTATTTAGACAACGGAAGCAAACCGTAAAACATCTCCACAGATGCAAAACTGGTGCAAGGAGATTCAAACTAGAGAGGTAACTAGGCGAAACAGAAATGGACCTAAAGCAAACATTCATACATAAGACAGACGAGGAGGAAAACAAGGTAGCAGAAAACATAAAAGATAACCCAAAGTACTTCTACACATTTGCGAAAAGGAAAATGTACTGCAAAGAGAGTATTGGTCCGTTGATAGACGGGGAGGCCAAACACACAAATGCCCCCAAAAAATGAGCGAACTGCTTAAAGAACAATTTAACTCTGTGTTTAGCACCCATAAGTCCGAGATGAAAGTAGAAAACGCAGACGAATTTTTCGACATTGATACAAATCAACCAAGGACAAATTCTGGCACAAACCTATCAATGGACTTAGAGTTCTCGGAAGGAGATGTAATTAAGGCTCTATCACAAATGCGAGAGAATTCAGCACCAGGGCCAGACACATGGAGTGTTACATTTCTGAAGAAATGTAAAGAGAGTATTGCCAAACCGCTATACTTACTATGGAGGAAATCACTCGATACAGAACAAATTCCACTGCCATTAAAGAAAGCGAACATTGCCCCTTTATTCAAAGTGGTAACAGAGCAATGCCCAAGAATTATCGGCCGTTAGCTCTCACCTCACACCTTATAAAGTGCTTTGAACTTATAATTAGAAACGAAACTACCTACTACCTACAAGAAAAGAACTTATACAACCCAAATCAACATGGTTTCACGGCTGGAGGATCATGCCTATCACCAGTGGTGTAGTGCTAAATAAAGAAGTGAGGGAACGCATTTTGAAAGTGTTACTCAAATGCGGGGGGGACAATGGCGAGCGCGGCGAGCCCATACAGCTGGGGGTCCGGGGGCACTGTAAGCCCCCCCGGGAAATCTTTTGAAATCTGACCAATTTCAGGGATATTTTGAGGTCATATGCACTGGATATTAGGATATATTCCAAGGTTGAAGATGCAGTATTTCCAGTGTCATTAGATATACGACATCCAGTACGATCAATAAAAATAGCTAACAACTGGAATGATTAACTAAAAAAAAGTTAACTGGTACGCCGTGGTGACTGTTTCACCAGATCTTTATAGGCTAGCATTGCCTCAGTCGAAGCTAAAAGAAATGAAGCAGTTAATGATTCTTTCTCATATTTCTTCTAGGGGTGGGAATTAAAATTTCATGACGTTAGAGATTTGTAAGTTCGGATTTATTTGAAATAGTGAGGGAACGCCGTTCCGTCTACCAAAAAAAGTAAGGGAACGCCGTTCCCACGCGTTCCCACAGCACTACACCACTGCCTATCACAGCTATTAGACCCCGAGGAGAAAATATTGGAAACACTGTGTCAAGGACAAAACACAAATGTAATCTATACTGACTTTGCTAAAGCCTTCGATAAATGTGACCATGGAATTATAGCACATAAACTTAAGAATACAGGAATTACTGGAAAGCTGGGAAGAAGGATATTTAATTTCTTGACGCAAAGAACACAAAGAGTGGTGGTAAATTGAGTCAAATCGGAAGTCTCGGAAGTAGAGAGCTCTGTCCTACAAGGGACAGTACTAGCTCCCTTGCTGTTCATGATAATGATTACAGCTATTGATGCAGATATCAATGACAGTATTGTATCATGTTTCGCAGATGACACAAAGATATGCAAGGAAATATTGAACGAAAGTGACAGAAAGATCACAAAACGACATTGAAACACTATTCCAGTGGGCTGAAGACAACAATATGAAGTTCAACGAAGAAAAATTCCAACTTCTAAGATATGGTAATAACAAGGAGCTACAGAAAAAAGGGTGCAAAACTCTGCAAGCCAAACAGATAACACCAAATCCACATGTCAGAGATATTGGAGTAATAATGTCGTGGGATGCAGAATTCAGAGAGCACTATAACATCAAAATTACAACGACTAGAAAAATAATGGGAATCATCTGGAGGAGCTTCCGCAGCAGAAAAGCAAACATCATGCTCAAATTATGGAAGAGTCTAGTCCTATCAATAATTGAGTATTGCTCAGTACTCACAAGCCCATACAGAAAACGAGACATTGCGAACATTGAAGTTATACAAAGGACTTTTACAACTAAGATAGAGGAAACGGAAGGTGAAGACTACTGGTCTCGACTACAATCACTGAAACTCTACTCTCTCGAATGAAGGCGCGAGCGGTACACAATAATATACATATGGAAAATACTTGAGGGCTTTGTCCCTAACCTTAGAAATGAAATAGAAACAAACTGGAATGAGAGAAGAGGCAGATTATGTATTGTCGCAGCTCTGGTGGGAAAAGAGGCCATGAAAACGAGGATCGAAAAAATACCTTCAGAATAAGAGGCCCAAAGCTTTTCAATGTCCTACCAAAAGAAGTGAGGAATCTCCAGCACATCGACCTGAATAACTTCAAGATCCAGCTGGACAAAGTCCTGTGCAAAGTCCCTGACCAGCCATGCGTGGCTGGCTACGAGGGCAGGAGGAGATCAGACAGCAATTCCCTCCTTCACCAAATCCCGCAAGTGAGGCGGGATGCTGCAAAGGCGTCTACCGTAGGTCGATCCTGAACCGTCGTTTGAACTCACCTAAAGTATGCACCTAAAGTACGTAAGTAAGTATAATTACTATTATAATAATAACCTTCGTTAACCTTGGTTTTGCTTCCGCCCGAACTGTTCGTTCTGACGAAGGTCAAGCTTGTTACTCCACCTTAGACCTACAGTTTAACGTGGAATCCGAACCACGCCCCACCACGGGCGATCATAAATTACAAAGTCCTCGCCCGGACTCGATCTCACGACCTCCCGATCAGCAGCCCAGCTGCTGATAGGGAAGGATGTGTGGAAAGATAAACAGCTGGGTTTTGCTGTGCGCCGCCTGCCGTCGCCAGATCTCAATCCCGGGATCGATGGAGTCGTAGAGAGCGACATTAACCACTATACCACCGAGGCGCATATATATATATATATATATATATATATATATGTGTGTGTCTTTTCATCTCATACTTTTCCTTCCTGCTGGAAGTTCGCTTTCATTCAGCTTGTTCCAAAGAAGGGTGGCCGCTCTCAACCCTCCAACTATTTTCAATTCCTTCGATTTCTTGTCTTTCTAATGTTTTTTAATCTATCCTCAATAGGAAGATTCTTAAACACCTCTCTTCTCACAATCTTCTTTCAGATTGTCAGTATGGGTTCGTTCCGCAAAGGACGATCTACTGGCGATCTTATTGCATATCTCTCTGACTCTTGGTCATCCTCCTTTCGAGATTTCGGTGAAACTTTTGCCATTAGGCCAGACATATTAAAAGCTTTTAATAGAGTCTGGCACAACTCCTTAATTTTGAAACTGCCTTCCTTCGGTTTCTATCCTTTTATCTGTGTCCTCATCTCCGATTTCCTTTCTGTCCGATCTATCGCTGCAGTTGTAGATGGCCACTGCTCTTCTCCTAAAGCTATTAATAGTGGTGTTCCTCAGGGTTCTGTCTTGTCACCCACTCTTTTCCTTTTATTTATTAATGACCGCTTAAGTAGCACTTCCTGACTTCCTGTTCTACCCACTCCTATGTCAATGATTCCACTCTTCACTTTTCCACCTACTTCACAAAGCGCCCCTCTCAACAGTTACTCCGTGATTAGCGTAGGACGGCTATGGTACACCTAACCTTTGATCTTTCTAATATCTCTGTTTAGGGTAAAGAAAATCTTGTGGCTTTCAATGAGTGTGGCTTTCAGTACCTCAGTTCCTTCATCTTTCTACTCGTCATAATCTTCTACACGACTATCCCCTTACCTTCAACAATACACAACTCAATCCTTCCTCTTCTCTTAACATTCTTGGCGTTTCCTTTTCTCGTGATCTTTCCTGGAAAGATCACATACTCTCTCTCTAAAACAGCTTCTAAGAGGTTAGTTATGCTGTACCGTCTCCGCAATTTCTTCACCCCCAACTCAGTTGCTGTCTCTGTACAGGGATCTTGGCCACTCCTGAATGGCGTACGCTTTTCATTTGTGGGGCGGCTTAACCCACACATATCTACTTAACAGGATGGAATCAAAGGCATCTCATCAATTTTTCTCCTCTTACTGTTTTCAATCCCTCCCTCTTTGTCGCAATTTGCCTCACTCTCTTTTTACTGTCTCTCTATTATAACGGACACTGCTCTTCTGAACTCTGTTAGTGCATGCCTCCTCCTTTAAGGAGAGCATACAGTACTAGACTTTCGACACATTCTCATTCCTTTTCTGTCCAACTGTCTAACGTCCAACTATCAATCCATCTTTCCCCCTGTCTCCAATCTTTCAAACGCTGAGTGTCCAGACCTCTCTAAAACCTTGAACCTTGATTTTAGCTCTCTTCTTCCTCTATGTGGGATGGCGCTTTTGCGGGCATTCGCACTTGGTCCCCTCCTTCCTGTATAATATATATATATATATATATATATATATATATATATATATATATATATATATATACAGTCGCGTTAGACTCCCTTTCAATACAAGTAGAAAGCCAATCCAATTATATGTTTCAATATCCATGTGACATAAACAATGCTTTTACATTTGATGTTATAAAACCTGGAAAAAGAGAACCCGAAAAAGAATCCGGTATGGCGGCCACATTTGGAATTGTGCCTAAAGTCAAAATAAATCCCTTTGTGTCCCCAATAACTACCCCGAAAAGGCATGAAGGAAAGGGTCTTCCCTTTGTAATCCTTTCAATGAAAGTCTCCCGTGAGTGTTCATCGAGTGTGACAAATCATGGCAGAGATCGAATCAAAGATGTTTCTATTGGCAGACCGAGACAGGAGAAATCTTTATAATAAATTCATTCAGAAAGGAAACATTTTTATATTTCTCTTTTCGATCATTTTTCTGACGGAAAATATTTCCTCTTCTCTGTAAAAAAGAACTCGTAAGAAAGAACCATTAAACGTACTTAGATTTCGACGCATCTTTGTCATTCAACGTGATTAGGAACCATGAAATGGGGTATAAACGAAAAGATTTAATCGTCTTTGAAGACGAGAACAGAATTTGAAGGCGAAAGGAGCAATCTCACTGAAATCCAGACGCAGGGAATGAAGAGAAAGACACAATATTTTCCATCTTAATGAGTCGTAAAACAAGAGGTGAAATTACATGATCTGCAAACGCCCATTCGTGTAAACGCACCGCCATGAAACATTCCACTTCGATACAGGTTGTTGCGATCCTCCGATATTTCGGGCCGGAAAGTGACGAAGAAATGAAAGTCGGATTGCGTTGAAGGAAGAACTTTTCTTCCAGAAGTATCCGAAAGGCTTCGATTAAAAATTGATCTCAACCTTTTGTCGTTAATTCCCACTTTATTCAAGGATTAAAAGACAATCCGAACCGAAATCCAAAATTTCAGTCAGTTCTTAAAAACGAGTTTTTGTATTAGAAACGATTTTGTTTGCACATAAAGAGAGGCAATAATTACAAATCTCAAAAGAGTCTTTATCTGGAGTTAAGAAAATTATTTCGAATGATTTTTAATAAAGATTTTCTCTAAATTTAGAATACTATTAAATGTACGTAAATAGAAGATATTATATGAAGTGAATTCCCATCTGGGGAAAATAACACCATCTCGCGTTTAAATATTTAAAAAGTTTTTCCCGTTAGAATTGCATCGGCAAAGTTGGAAATAAAACTACAATTTCATTTTACGCTAAAAATTGCATTTTTATTGAAGGTGCACCAAAATTGGTCTCAATTTTAATGTTAATTTTCGAAATAAATTTAGTTACAAAAATATTTTAATTTCATTTCAACAGTTTTGTTCACTTTCTATATACCGTATCTATTTATATATCGAGATTTATAGTAACGAAACGCCACATAGAACTGTAAACAAGTAACTTACAGTAACTACTGTTTGCAAACAATGTTTTAGTCTAAGACAATTAAGGATGTTCAAATAAAGAACAATTCTTGTTTTACTTATTTCCCTTTGCGGCTATTTTATAAAATTACTTTAATAGTGGAAACGCTTTTGTTCTTTTGGCACTGCAAAATGTTCTAAGACGTAATTGGGGGTTTCCAACTGAGGTTGTAAAAATCCCGGGAATTTTGAGAGCGGTAAATTTCCACTGGGAATTTTGGGAATTTTCGGAAACTTTTAGGGACCTTAGGATTTTTCAAAAATTTTCATTTTAATAAAACTAACAGCTGCATATATTTGGAATCAGGAAACTCTATGTAATTTACTTGCTTGAGAAAAGTGTATGCAGCCAAGAAAAGCAATTCCAAATGCAGTTGGAGATGTTGGCAAATGATTCGCTTCAGTGTGATACTGACGTCTGGCAAGTTGGAAATGTTGAAATGGAAAACCCCACTCCTTGAAATTTCTTTTAATCCCCAATTATTATCTAAAATTGAAAATTCCGAAAATTCTCGACGTATTAAAAAATTCCCAAAAATTTTCCATCCCTCTGCAACCCTATTTTCAACCTCAGGGGAAAAGGGGGAGAGACATCAGGTGATGTTCTGATGTCAACAAACACATCAATATGGAGTACCGAACCTTCTTACATAAAAATTCATTTAATTTTTTAAATTTAATAATGGCTACAATAAACTTTTCTGAATCACCATCGTGGTCTTTGCTGGAGTTCAAAAATTGTCAAAGGAAATACTCGCTTCCATGTCTTTTTGATGAACATCAGTTAGACAACATATGAACTGCGTCCAAATTAACCTACGGCATCCTTTGAAAAATCATGTGTAGATTTCTCAGAATCAGGTCAGACAATGAACTTGTTTAATTTACATCTGAGCTCTGTATTAACATTTAAACTTGAATGATCCTTTGGTCAACTGGCTCCAAAGTAGAGCAATGCCAATATGATTATAGTAATTCATTTTGAATTTCCTGAAGGTTTTTGAAGACATGAGAAGATTTCTGTCTCGAAGTGATGTTGGATTCTTGTTCTCGTCATGAACAAGTGACGTTTTCTAGACCAGGGTTTCCAGATCTTTTGCGGTCACAGGCCTTTTCTAACCGTGATAACTTCCGCGGACCTTTCCCTTGTTTATGGTCACAAGAATGAACTTTTACAGTAAAAAATAAAAAGCATATAAAAATAACACAAATGCCAAACAAAATTTTAAAGGTTAAACGAATTAAATGTCAAACAAAATGTTAATACAAAAATGTTCAAAAAGTGCATTCCAGAAAAGAACTTGGACACACCTAACTAAAAAACATTTAAAATTAGTGCGAACAGTGGTATTGTTTGTTGGACAGCTTTGAGACTGAGTTTGGAGATACCACCGTGGACCCCCTGAGATGTGACCCCGGACCGGACCCCGGGGTTCCGCGAACGACAGTTTGGGAAACCCTGTTCTAGACCATTCATCGTTCATGTTATTTCTTGTCCTAAACACTCTAAAAAAAACTCACTTCGTCAGTGTTGATAATATTTTGGAAAAGAAAAAAAAAGAGTTTTTCACAACATTTCTTTAAGATAAACAAAAACATTATCCAATGATTCATAATCTGAATATTTGGTTTTTATTCAGTTGCAGAGGATTCATTATGTCCCAATGCTGGTAACTAATTCATTTTTGCTTCCTTCCTGAGAAAATCATTCAGACGAAGAAAGTTTTAGTTTTTCAAGTTGTGGATGGATTCATACATTAATGACTCATTTTAATCCACCCTTTTTTTATCATACCGAGGAAAGCTTTTCTGCGAAAAAGAGTAATATTCCTTTATTTCAAGAAAACAATTATTAAATTATCGATAACTTGTATTTAATAAAAAATATGAATTAAAAAATATTTGTGTTCGATGGGATTGAAACAGGATATTTCCTTTCTGCAAAAAAAAAAAAAAATGGTTGACTCAAAGTCAAAAGACGTTTCAAAAATTCTTTTGAAATACATCGCAAAATCTCCCGGCCGCATATAAACTTTTACACCACTTCAAGGCTGAAAAAATGAACAGACGAGACCTAACTCGATCCAGTGCCACTTATCTCTTTTTCTTTTCGTAAGACGAGGGACACAAAAGTAAGAAATTCGAAGATTTCTTTTTCGAGTCAAAGATTTATTATATTTAAGGTTAGGAAGGCTGGAAATCGAAGTTGTCTATCGCTGGCGTTGAGATGTCGTTGCCACTTAAAGCCATTCTGGATTAAGTCCCTTTCAGGATAAAGTTGCAATGCGGAGATGTATTAAATTTTACTTAAAAATTAAGAATTTTCTTATTTGCAAAGATGTCAGACATAAAATGTGAAAACCAACTAATACAATCATTGTTCCTTCATCGAATTTTATACAATGAATCATGAAGTAAAATTAGGTTTTCACATCTTTGGTAGCTACATGAGTAAATGTCAGTTAAAATTATTTTTTTCGTGTTTACTCTAATGGGAAAACGAATAATTGCAAATTCATAAAAATAAAATAAATAATTGTCTTAAATTGCTTGATTCAAATCACCTCCAAATGCTTTGATTTTCTTATTAAATTGAAAATGACTGAGTCTGGAATAATTTTCGGTGTCTCTTGTAAATGATTAGTATCAAATGGGCTACTCCTTTTCACGTCATCCAAAGATCAACATTTCACTTCAAGCCGCGAAGGAATTTCCTCTCTCTCTCTCTCTCTCTCTCTCTCTCTCTCTCTCTCTCTCTCTCTCTCTTTCAAAAGGTCATTATTTCATCCAATTAAAGAAGAAACGCAGCGGAAGACACAAAGGGCGTAACCTTTCTTTCTCTTGCCCAACTTAGGCATAAATTCCAATAATGTTTTGTGAATTTCTAAACTGACAGAAATTTCTTTATTTTCATAAATTTCAAAAAAGTAGAAAAGTTTCGCTTAAATTTTTAAAGAATTTTTAGTAAAGAAAAAACATTAATTTGTTGAAGTAGAAGTTACAGTAATATATATATATATATATATATATATATTATATATATTATATATATATACTTTTTTATATAGGAAGGCGGAGCAAGGGCGAGTGCCCACAAAAATGCCCACCCCTGCATTTAAGAGAGAGCAGAAATAGAGGTCTCTGAGGCTCGCGATGGCCTTTTTTTTTTTTAAATTTTCAAAAGATTGTGTAGTGTGTAAAATGCATGTTTAAAATGCGATTAAAGAGGACAGTGACAGGAGAAACGGGAGATCCAGCACTCCCTGTATCAGAACATTTTCTAACCTAGTGAGTGGACGACATGAATGTCACCAGTGAAGAAAATTTGCCACCCAGTAAATTAAATTTTAGGGTACTGGGTGACAAGGAATGTTCAAACTTTGTAAAAATAGAATTGTCTTGGGAGCATTGTCTTGGGAGCCATATAAATACATATAATACATGTACATATGCCACAATTAGAAATGTTTATCCTAAATGTAAATATGAAATTTACATTGAATATTTATATATAGATAATGCTAGTGTTATTTCACACCACACGGGGATGGTGGCCTGATTAGTGAACATCCGGATCCATAGTATCCTTAATCCAGGGGTGTGCCTTGGCTAAAAAGGAGGATCGGAAGAGGCAACGAGAAGAATCTTAGTATAATAGAAAAAAGCGAAGCGACGATGGAAAACAAAAGAAATATCAACTTATGGCATCTGGCAAAGTGATAACTGATATGGATTCTTCCTCCTCGTCCACGGATTCTGATGCATCGCGTCGTCCATCTACATCATCATCGAACCCTCCTTCCAAATGCAAGAAAATAGTCATCTCAGATGAGGTAGCCCAGGCACTCGACTGTGTTAATCTAAGCGATCACAATGCAGCCTTTGTTATTGCAGCATCAGCTAAGTCTCTTGGCCGTGATCTGGGCTCAATGTCATTTTCTCGAAGTACAATTCGTCGATCTCGAATTAAAGCTCGTGAAACTATCGCAACTGCTGAAAAATCAAACTTTTCTCCTGACACTCGGCTTCTGCTTCACTGAGATGGGAAAATGCTTCCTGATATAGCAGGGGGACATGAAAATGTGGACCGCATCGCAATCGTTGTTTCAGGAGGAGGAGAAGACAAACTACTTGGTGTTCCACTCATCTCTCACGGAACGGGACAAGCACAAGCTGATGTCTGCCTCAGGATGTTGGATGAGTGGGGCTTCAGAAACCAATTGCAGGAGCTTGTATTTGATACAACAGCATCAAATACTGGGCTGATGTCTGGAACTTGTACCCTGATAAAGAGAGCTGTAGGTCGCTCTCTGACGTGGATAGCATGTCGTCATCATGGGTATGAAGTCGTTTTGGCTAACGTATTTTCTAGTATACTTGAACCTTCGAAAGGACCACAAGTCTCATTGTTTAAGTGATTCATGGCACAATGGCCAGTTATCAATAAAGAAAACTTTATATCATCAGGAATGGGACCTTTCGAAGGAAACTTGTGGGAACTTTGTCAAGAGATGATACAGTACCTCTCCGACGCTTTTCAGAACAGCAGCTTCTCAAGAGATGACTACAGTGAATTCCTCCATCGTTCTCTAATTTTCCTGGGAGGAAGTTTGCCTAAGAAGTACAACATCAGAGCTCCAGGAGCTCTTCATCAGGCTCGCTGGATGGTAAAAGCTACCTATGCTTTGAAGATTGTTCTCTTCCAGGAGCAAATAAAACTTACTGCTCATGAAAAAAAGGGTCTGAAAGATTTTCCTCTCTTTGTGGCACTTGTTTATCGTAAATAATGGCATGAAGCACCCTTGACAGTGAGGGCCCCTAGAAACGACCTAGCTCTTCTATCAGTTATGGAGACTTATCCAAACAGGGTTTTGGCTGAAATTGCACTCAAGGCATTTAAGAGACATCTCTGGTACTCCTCGGAAGAGCTGATTGGACTGTCACTTTTTGACGATGGGTTGGACAGCAAAGTAAAAGAAAATATGATTAAAAAATTATCTCATACTGCAAAAGCGAAAGGTCTGAAGCGCCTCGATTCAAAGCTGTTCAAAAAAGCAGACCCATTGGAAACTTACGTCAGCAAGAAAACGGCTCAACTCGTCGATGTACTGGATAAAAACGGAAAGAAGATTGCTCAAGAGTTTCTTTCGAAACCACCAAGTGATTGGCGAAGTAACGACAACTACGAGTTGTTGAAAGAAAGAGCATTGAAGATGAAGGTTGTCAATGACTCTGCAGAGAAAGCGATTGCTCTTATTCAACGGTACAATACAAAGCTTACCAAAGATGAGCAGCAAAAATAATTCCTTCTCCGCATTGTTGAGACCCATGACGAACGTTTCCTACCCCATCTAAAGCGTCTTTACAGAATTAAAAGCCATTTGCATGTTCTTTTGTAAAATTTCGTTATTTTTTCATTTAAGAGAAAATTATTCATTTTGTAGAGAATTCTAAATATAGTCGGAATGAGCTCATTTTTTGTAGCAATTATATATATATATATATATATATATATAGTAGTTACGATAGAAATGTTCTTCGGGAACCTTATCCTCAATAGGAATATGAAAACAAGAGATACGACTCTCAACATTTATTGGCCAAACGTTTGGCCAATAAATGTTGAGAGTCGTATCTCTTGTTTTCATATTCCTATTTTATATATATATATATATATATATATATATATATATATATGAAAATTATTTCACGAAAGTAACACGTGAAAAATATTTATGATGAATAAAACCACGAAGGAAAGGAAACACAGAGTGGTGCTCAAGCGCTTTCGTCTAATGACATCCTCAGGAACACTGAAGTACATAAAGAGTTCAAGACTATATATAGGTTACAAAAAAAAAATGTATATATATATATATATATGTATATATAATAAATATAGAAATAAAAATTGTGGGAGGAGCATACAAATTTGTATGGAAAACTACCAATTTTAGCACTTTGCCCTTCTTGTCTAAATCCGTTCTGAAGTTCTGAACGAATTCAACACAAGATCAAATGGATTGTTTACAACCAATTTTATAAATAATGCCTGAATGATATATAGGTCACAAAAAATATAAAAAAAAAAAAAATAAATTGAAAAATAAAAATAAAAAAAAAATTGAAATTACTCCTCTTGCAATTTTTATTTTTCAATTTATTTTTATATTTTTTTTTATTTTTTGTGACCTACATATCATTCAGGCATTATCTATAAAATTGGTTGTAAATAATCCATTTGATCTTGTGTTGAATTCGTTCAGAACGGATTTGGAGAAGAAGGGCAAAGTGCTAAAATTGGTAGTTTTCCTTACAAATTTGTATGCTCTTCCCACAATTTTTATTTCTATATATATAGAGGGTGTCCCATAAGTCCGGCATCATAGGAAAAATAATAAAGAAAGGCAAAACAAAAGCTTTTATTTACAGAACGTGCTCAATATGTCCACCATTGTTTTCAATACACAAATTCAGACGTGATACCCAGTCAGCAAGCACACGGTGAATGATGTCAGGAGTAATGGTGTTACATGCCCCAATAATGCGCTGCCGAAAATGTTCAACACTCCTAATTTTCTCTGCGTATACCAGCGCTTTCAAGTGGCCCCAGAGATAAAAATCTAGTGGCGTGAGATCCGGGCTTCTAGCTGGCCATTCCACAGGCCCTCGACGTCCCATCCAATGACGTAATGTGCAGGAGCGCCGTCTTACTGGAACCATGTTGGGAAATTTCCTTCTTCGTTCAAAGCACTGGGAAATGCTTCTTCCTTGAGCATACGTAGGTAGGTGCCTCCAGTGACATGTTCATCGAAAAAGAGGGGCCCTATGATGCGATCCTTCCAAATGCCACACCATACCATCACCCGAGATGCACCTTGTTCCTTTGAAGAGGTATACCAGTGAGGGTTGTTTTGAGACCAGTAGCGGGTGTTCTGTCGATTTACCTCACCATTTCCATAAAAAACAGCCTCGTCACTGAACAGAATGGTGGACGGGAAATTAGCATCCCGAGCATATTGTCCCGTAGCCCATTCACAAAATTCCATCCGCCGGGTCGGGATCATCTTCGCTTAATTTCTGTAGGATCTGAAGTTTATATGGATGCCATTTGTGAGCCTGAAGAATGCGATGGATGCTACTTTTCGACACTCCTGTCTCGGTGGACAGTCGCCGAAGAGACTTATTGGGACTTTTGTTAAAATGAGCCAGGATAGCAGTCGCTGTATCATCGTCAGTGGACCTCCTTGAAGGTGCACTGCGTGGTTTATCTTCTATGGATCCTGTTTCCTTAAACTTTGCAACAAGTCTGCTAACACAACTCTGTGTTATTGGCTCGCGGTCTGGATGCTGTCTGTTAAATTCAGCAGCGGCCTCTCTTTGACTCCACTTTCCTATGAGTAGAATTATCTGGATTCGTTCTTCCTTGCTCACAGACATTATGGCCTGTAGAAAGAGAAAAATATGAATTATGGTTTGTAGAAATAGAAAAATATGAATTTCTCCTATGATGCCGGACTTATGGGACACCCTGTATATTTTTTTGTGACCTATATATAGTCTCGAACTCTTTATTTACTTCAGTGTTCCTGAGGATGTCATTAGACGAAAGCGCTTGAGCACCATTCTGTTTCCTTTCCTTCGTGGTTTTAGTCATCATATATATACCGGGTGAACCAAAAGTAGGTGGACAGTAAATGATAACGTTTATTTTGAGAATACATATACCGTACAATTATATTTATTTTTTTTGTATACTATAATACAAAATAAAATAAAAATTAACTTATACCAATACAATAAAAAAGCACTGAAAATTTTATCAACGCAGGTGCTCAAATTGCTGTTCATCACAATTTACACAGCTTTGAAGTCTACCTTTCACACTTCGACAAACATTTTTGCACAAGTTTCTTTGTGCATTAATTTCTTGAAATGCATCTCTGATGTAATTTTTCAAATCACCAACACTTCGTGGTTTTCGACTATAAACTTTGTCCTTGAGTACTCCCCAAAAGAAAAAATCCATTGGGGTAAAGTCAGGTGAACGTGCAGGCCATTCAATTGGACCTCTTCGGCCGATCCATTTCTCGGGAAATGTTTCATCAAGATACTCACGGACTGCTCTTGAATAATGTGGAGGGGCCCCATCTTGTTGGAAATAGAGGTCATGTAAATTAGGCTGTTGTTGTAAGTGTGGAACAACTTCATTCATTAGAATTTCGAGATACTTATCACCTGTGACTGTTCCATCAACAAAAATTGGTCCTAAAACACCAGAACTTGAAATACCACCCCAAACAGTGACACCAGGCTGGTTTAGTTGCTGCTCTAATGTTAAATGCATGTTCTCACTATACCAGTAAACACAATTATGTCGGTTAACATGACCTGATAATTTGAAAGAAGCCTCATCGGTCCACACAATGTTATCTAAAATTATTGGATTTCCTTCAATTTCGTTCAGTATGATCTCACTAAATTGCAGCCGCCTGTCTGGGTCATCCTCCAATAAGCCATGAATTAGCCGTGGACGATAAGCTTTCAACCCAATAGATTTCAGAATTCGTTAAATAGAGGTTTGTGAAATGTCCAGTTCTGCTGAGGCTCTTCTGGTGGACTTTTTGGGACTGTGAACAAATGCTTCGGCAACAAGTTGCTTATTGTCCTCTGTGCAAACTGTTTTGGGTCGACCAGTTCTTGGGGCATTAAGAATTGAGCCAGTGGCATCAAATTTGTCACGAATGCGGTAAATGGTTTGTCTCTTTGGGGCTTGAGTACCAAATGTTTCAACCCATTTTGTTCTAACAGTTTCAGTATTTTGAGATTTCCAATACTCTTTTAACACCCATTTTCTGGCATCAGTATTTAGATTATTTGCCATTATGGGTTCTCTGAACTATCTGAAAAGAAAAAAGATTAAATTTAAATAAATTTAGTTATAATATTTAATATAATATAACACAAACACCATAGTTATAATGAACACCATAGTTATAATATAATATAACACAAACCCTATTCAACCTACTGTCCACCTACTTTTGGTTCACCCGGTAATATATATATATATTAGGCCTAGTATTAACCACTTTGATGGTACCGGTTATTAGCGTAAAGTTAGCACTATAATAATGATAATGTAATTGATTGAGAATGATTGAAGGTTAATGACTGAATGTTATATGACTAGGCTGGAGTTGCCAATTTACAGAGGTCTACGGCTAACCGGTTTGATGTGGCTAATGGAGTAGGCTTACTGTAATTACTGAATGAAATTATATGAATAATTCGAGGTCACCAGCTTGGATTACACCCAAGCAAACAGTATTAATAATGTTAGAAAAATCACCTTGTTGTTTTGTGTTTAATTAAGAAAATAAATCACTTATTTGTTCACAGTGAATAACAATGCAATAACGGTAGTTATAGTGATTAACATTGCAATGAAGGTATTTACGATGATTAACACTTATATAGCGGCATTTATATTATGCTAAAGATGACTGAGGATTAGCAAATAAGGAAATGGTTATACAGCATAATTGTTAAGTAATTTTAAATAGGCTAATGAGTCATGCACAAATGGAATGCAGCATGAAATATGAAGCCTATTGATAACAGAAATTATGCACGTAGGGTAGGTACTGTAAATGGCTTATGTAATACACTGATTAGATGGGCATATGCGACATGGAACACAGAATACATAATGAAAAACCTATAGACAGCTGAAATAATGCGCGTACGATTGGTACAATAAATGGACTAGGCCGCCAAAAATGAAATGTCTAAAAGAACACATAAACAGTAGGATGCATGATAAGTATATTGTACGATGATCACAATAAAAAGGTGATACAAAATTACGGTATTGGAATGACACTTGAAAATAGGCCTACTTGGTTTTGATGGCGAGAGTTAATTTGAACGGTACTGAAAACACTTTTAGAGTATAGCTTAAAACGCGGTTCTGCGATTACACTGTGTAGGCTTCACGAGAATTGCTTAACACGAAAGCGGAGGGTAGGCTTATCGAAATGCTGAATACCTCTGGAGATGGAAGAGATACATGAAGGTTGACCTTGTAGACTGTAGGCCTAGATGAGGTTGATGTGCTGAGAACCGGTAGGGGTTATTGTAAAGAGGCCAACTCGACGCCTACAGCAGTGATTTTCTTTCTTGCAGGAAGGAATTGTAACGTACTTAAAGTGTTGCTTCGTTCTGGTATAACGGTTGAAGTGTGACTTGGAAGGCAGCCGGCTAAAGTTAATGATGGCGCTGCGTAGAGAGTAGAATTTCGAAAGGGACGTACGAGCGGAGTGAGATTTGGTAGAGAGTCTTACTTGATGATAGACTTCGTGTAGGCCCTACCAAAACCTTGAAGGAACTGCAGGCCGCTCTCCGGCGAAGGCCGGAGAGCGGGTGGCTTGACGTGTGGTGCTGCTGACGAAGGATGCTGAGAGTGAGACCTAACGACGAAAAAGAGAAAATTGCAAGCGAGAAGTGAGAATGATTTGAGGAAGAAGCTGCATTTTATAGGTATTGGTGACGTCCTCTGATAGACGCTTCGGGAAATACCACAGAATCTGTATTTCCTGTGGGCCTGTTTCATGCCCACTTGCAACTGTAACGGTTGTTTTGATTCCATGCTGTTTGAGAAGAATGGCCGGGAAAGGAATTCCTTTGTCTGTTTCTTTGTTTGTTCTCTACACACACATATATATATATATATATATATATATATATATATATATATATATATATATATATCTGTGTGTGTGTGTGTGTGTGTGTCCATCGATAGTTCGAAGAAGAAGACAAAGAGGAAAAACCAACAACCAAATATTTGCGTTTCTCTTTTTTCGAAGGACTTTTGTCCAAAGAAAATCTTCACATTTGGGAAGAGTTTTTCGCTGTTACTTTTACTCAAATCCTGAACGTGAATAAAATGTGTGAAAACTGTGAAATTGCACAAAAGGACGGAAATAGAGAGACGACGTTCATAATGACAAGAAATAAAGATCAAGAAAATATTCTATATAATTTATACACGATCAATAATTGTAATGCGTATCAAATAAATTTCAGTCAGAAAATAGGTGAATTATCCCGACAGATCCTCCAATGAAATAAAAGAGATTAATTGTGAAAAGTCAATACAGGGTGTCCCAGAATGAACTACCTATTTCAATGAAATCGGACAAATTTTTTAAAAACACACTTTTATTTATGTTTATCATGTTTAATATGTGTTAAAAATGTATAAATTTCTAAATTTTTTTCATAATTTTATTTTCATAATTTTTTCATTATCTGGTCCAATGAAAGACCGTCTGAAGTCATAGAATGGCAAAGAGACTCTCCAAAAGTTAACGTGTGGCTTGGAATGACCAAATCCCAAATTTATGGTGCTCCATCTTGTTGAAACACAACATTATCAAGAATGCCATCATCAAGAAGCTGTGGTTCGAGAAACTGCTGAAGCATATCAAGGTAGACGGTACCTGTTACAGTTGCTTCCGCAAAGAAGAATGGGCCATAAATTTTGGATTTGGTCATTCCAAGCCACACGTTAACTTTTGGAGAGTCTCTTTGCCATTCTATGACTTCAGACGTTCTTTCATTGGACCAGATATGAAAAAAATTATGAAATAAAATTATGAAAAAAATTTAGAAATTTATACATTTTTAACACACATTAAACATGATAAACATAAATAAAAGAGTGTTTTTAAAAAATTTGTCCGATTTCATTGAAATAGATAGTTAATTCTGGGACACCCTGTATTTTGCTCATCCAAAAAGCAAAAAAACAACAATAATTTAATCTCAAAAACAGATGAATCGAATTAATTGGTGAAATAAAGAGTATAATTTTTCGAGACTGAGAACTCGACACAAAAACTTTTTTGGTGTTTACAGAAAATTATTCTTATAAATGACAATGACAGAAAATATCTATCGGTTTCTCAATGGCTTACCTGAAAATACAGTTCTCTTATTATTTTTATCAAAGCTGTTTATACATTTCCCTCTAATGGTTGTCCTTTTTCTGCCACTTTCCAGTTCTATGTTGATTCACATATTCGCCAACCACATTTTCAAATCTTTGTGTGAGTTTCCTCTACTTCTGATGTTACATATTGACTTTTTGCATCTTTATCAGTAACCATATCCCGGACATATTAATGCCTAATACATTAAGCTCTCTTTTTACTTATCTTCTGGAATTAATCTTTTCAACAGTTTTCCTCACTTCAAAAGAAAAAAACGAACCCGGTATTCTGGCTTCCGACCGCCATCTTCTGACTTCCGACTTATGACGTGAGTAAATTGCATTTGATTTGATTTCGAAAGAACATTTCTTTATTCTAAAATGGACAACATATTTTGCCTGTCCTACAAATTATGGGAATTCGGTTAGTTTCTTTACTAACTTAAAGTATTCGGAGGTGCTTTTACGCATAAATATTGTCACAAATTAAATTCAGAGGAATGTGATATGGTTAAGGTGACCATGACTTATGATATGGTTAAGGTGACTTATAACTACTCATTGCTTGGGTTGAAACACGTTTAAAGTCAACCGAACTAGCCATTTTCCCTGCGACATGGTTGGAGTGGCAAAAATTGTGCAGTAAAAGGTGACACTTTCAAATTCCAGTATAAATTTACTCTTAAAAGAGTCTTTTGAGCCCTTTTGAGCCCCTCCCATTTTTTAGTGTGACTTTCACTCTCTTTTTAAGGATTCCTAAATCCCTCTCCACATCCGGTCCTTAATAACGGAGATGCAAGGGTTATAATTATTTCATTAGTTCTCCGCCACTGCCTTGAATAAATAAATAAATAAGTTTTTTTAGTTTCCCTCTTATTAATTATTCGTTTTCTTTCATTTTCCGGTTTTCTTTCTTTAGATTTCTTCCTTTCTTGCTTGAAAATAAATGAGTAAAAGGATGAGAAGGGACATGTATGACATACTGTACAATGTAGGCCGGGTCGAAATTTTATATTGAAAAGGTAGATAGTGTGAGGGGTATGAATGGAACACAGGAACCCCCACCTCATAAATTATTTTCGCTGTTTAAAGCCTCCTACCCCTGGCACAATTTTTCACTTTTTGACCTATTTTGAAGAATATTCCATTTATACGAGACTTACTCTACATTCAGGTTTTTTGATGACATAAATCTTTATTAACATATAATATTTTATTTAATAATGAACAGTATTAGGAAAATTAATTAAGGACAATAATATATTCTTAGAAACTTAGGCATAATAAATGTGTTAAAATTCAATTAACTTTTTCATTGTTCCTTATCACATCAAAAGGGAAGAAATTTTCAATATCATTACTAAATTTTATTTCGTATGTTTCTTACTCATTCCTTTGGGCCTTCCATTCAAACTTGGGCAGATTTCGCCTTGATTCTAATGAGTTTAAGATAAACTTTTGACGGCTATCAAATTCCTATTCTTTCCTGACATGCCTTTGTTACAAGGTTCACTGCCCTTTCCACACTTTGACTGTGGCATGGAAAAGGAGCTATCTCCAGTGGCTTACATCGAGCCTGTAGTAGCTCATCGTCGCTAAAATTGTTTAGCAGCGGTGGAGGAGTAATGATCTCTGTTTGCCAATCGATCATCTCGGTGTAGTCAGTAGATTGGAAATTGAGGGTTCGAGGTAACTCAAAGTTTCTGGTACCTGAAAATCCTGTTCTTGAAAGGATGATTTTCTGAATAGCTTGCTCCCCTAATTTCTAGTCTCTTGTCAGTTACCATTGATATGAGTGTATTTTGTGGGTAGGCAAAGTAGGCGTTATTCTTTAATACTGGTTGTATGATTGATCTATGTTGTTCATCTAAATTTCGAAGCAAGCACATTAAATGCCAAAAGTTATAAGCACCATCAGTTGCAGTAGGATGAGATTTTATCCAAAACCACCGTGGAGCATAGAACTGCATAATAATAATCTTGACTATAGCTTGAAGGTTTTAATCGGGATTTGGCGTTGATATATATAATCGAAGGACCCTCTTGGCTAGAGTTAGCCAGCGAGCGTGATGAAGGGTACCTGGGGATCGAGTGGATAGATCTTGAGAAGTGTCTCCAGTTTGCACTGCCAGACACATATCATAGAGATATCTTTGATCACTGCTTATCTCCTTCACAACATTTGCTGGAATTTCTTTAATATTTCCCTTTACGCGACAATATTTGACTACCTCCAATTTTGTTAAATCTGTTTTCAGTTTATTCCCAATTGAACCCACAAAAGTATTTGGACCTGTTGTTTTACCATCACTGGCTTTGTAGACGTGCATAAAAGGCAGCTCATTCAAATGCAAGAGGGACACCAACCACTGCACTGGTCTGTTAAGATGAATTTCAACCAGTTTTATGGCGCCACCAATTTTTCCTGTATTTACAGGCGTACCATCACACAGTAAGGCTTTGATAGTATCGGTGCTGTTCGAGTCTGTAATAATAGTTATCAACTCTTCTGCTATGCAGCGAGCAGTTCCATTATCTGGTGTGATATGGTCTACATAGATGCTTCCAGGTTCTTTCACAGTAACATAGTGTTCTTCTTTTATCTTTCCACTTTAAGTTAATGTGTTATCTTTCCTTCCATCAAATCCAAAGCACTCCATCTTCAGATTTTCGGATTTAGACCTAAAAGTATTTGTTTCACCCATGCGATTTCTTTCTCTTTCTAATTTCGTTCTGTCAAGCACGTTGGTGGATTGACTATTGCAGCTGCAGCTCTACAACTTACACGATAACGATCTGCTGTTAATGTTAGGTTTTTATAGGAGTGCCTGTTCTGAATATTCTCAGTCAATTTTAAATCGGCCTCATAATCTACATCCTGACTCTCTGAATCTACATCCATGTCTTCGATATTTTCTATAAATTCCGATAATAAAACATTGGTGGCTTCAGTCATTTGTATATGTTACATCTCAGAATAGTTCCCTGAAAAACTTTTATGTTACACGTAGACCGTGCATGAAACAAGGAACTCTGCGAAAATTAAATCAACTGTAGTCCGAATAAGTAATGGTAAATGACAAATACTATAGTTTTTTTTTGTTATGATGGGAGACCAACGTAGGCAACGGGTCACTAACAAAGAGGCACCAAAATATAACTTCCCTCACCAGCTAACTTCGAGGCAGATAGGATCCATCTTTGGTATAGGGTCTTGGGTTTAAAGCTTCCCAGACCGCTACATTCAGAACCTCAATATACTCTACGCAAGAAACTCGTTAAATTTACGTCGGATCGAATATATCAAAGAAAAAGGGGTAACTATTGTATTTTTTGCCAAAAACCAAAACTTAAACCTCAACCGGAAGATTTGAGGGTAAATATTTACTATTACACCGGTCTCCGGTAGAAAGTTTTAAAAGCTGGTTTTCAATGTTTTTCAATGTGCTGAATTAAAAAATTATACTCATTTCCGTCGCAAATGAATTGTTAAAGAGTTATTGAAGCTTAAAGCTTTTAAAACTTTCTACCCTTTTTTACCCTTTTTTACCTAACCTAACCTAACCTAACCTAAAACAACCTAACCTAACCTAACCTATTTTTATATCCATATTTAAGTCATGTTTTTAACATTGAAAACCAGCTTTTAAAACTTTCTACCGGAGACCTGTGTAATAGAAAAGAAATACCGATTTGAGCGTTTACTTTTCTGAGTGTAGAGGTCTGGGAAGCCTTAAACCCTAGACCCTGTCCCGAAGATGGGTCCTATCTGCTTAGCAGATAGCTGGAAGGCTATATTTTGGGGACTCTTTGCTAGTAACCCGTTGAATACGTTGGACTCCCATCATGAAAAAGAAAACTATAGAAAACTATGCACGTTCTCTGTGTAATATATATATATATATATATATATTGTAGTGTAAACGCTAGCCTGTCAGAAATAAAGTAGAGTAGGTTTCAAATAAAAGAGGTTTGGAATTGAAGGCAAAAAATGCACCCAAATGTCTACTTTGGAGGGACTCTCTCTCTCTCTCTCTCTCTCTCTCTCTCTCTCTCTCTCTCTCTCTCTCTCTCTCTCTCTTATGAGAATATTCAGGAGTTAAACATCCGAATAAGAATAAACCTACAAAAGGGGGTTATAAGGTAAGTTTGGAGTGGAGTTGGGTATGATAATATTCCCTTTTGATCGTAAATGTAGTAGAAGGCGCTGCTCAGGTCTGGTATCAATGCACTGGGAGTTCTTTTTTTATTTTTATTTACCGGATTCTAATAGATGGGAACTCTCGGGTGTCAAAACCTCCGAATAGCTAATTAAGTTATTTTGGGAAGCCACGCCTCTTCCCCACTTCTATCTTTCTTTTGCTCCTTTCTTTTTTTTCATTAAAGGGAAACTGCTTGAGGGAGGGCCAGTGAGGATAGATTACAAGTAGTAATGTCCTTTTGTCAATAAATGTAGTACGAAGCGCTGGTCTGGCCTGGTTTCAGAGCACTGGGAGTTCTCAGGTGATACCCCCATTGGCAGGGGCGCAGCCAGAATTTTATAAAGGGGGTGGCCCAAGCCAGCGATCATTACCAACAGCACTGGTCTACACCCACCCACCCACACACGAAGTGGAACGGTTCCGCTAGAAGCTCATCAGCAACTGGAAAAAGTAAACAAATATGGCCCTTGACGCAGGCTGTTTCCCTGCACCTCCGTGTCAGAATTGCCAATTTTCAGCAGTGCAGAATTCAAAAGATTTCACTTACCTAAGCCAAATATACACAAAGTAATAGAAATTAATAACAATAATAAATTTATTAACGATAAGTTAATTTCATATTGGCTACTGCCATAAATTATATATGCCGCCCTTATTGGATACCAAATGGAGAGCGTCTGATGAAAGGGGGTTCCGGACCACCTGGCCTAAACCTTTGCAAAAGGGGGGTCCCGGGTCTCCTGGGCCCCTCACCTTGCCTGCACTACTGACCACTGGTAGAAAAGGGAAGCTTGATGGGGTCTCTTAGCAGTCAAAACCTCCAAATAGTAATGTTTCTTTTTGCAATAACACTGTGTAACACTGATTCTGTTTATATAGAATTTTTTATGTTTTTATATGCAATTGTGGGCGCTGAGTCCAAATCTGGCCTTGGTTTGTGTGTATCATCAATGGTTTCAGAGATAATCCATTTTTCATGTTTTACCAGTGTAATGTTATTATGGGCGCAGCAATATCAGAATAATCAGGAATTGTTGAGAACAATCCTAATGTTCGTTGACAGTTTCTTGCTCTAGAAATTCCCCGAAACTTCCACTGTGCTATATAAAGAAGAGCGCAGAGTCTGAGAAGTCAGTAAGTGTGAGCACACAAAGAAAGCAGGTTGTTTGTCTGATGGTTACCAGCACTGAGGTACTGTTTCTGTGCTTCTCTGTGCTGACGATTTGAGTGTTATCGATACTTTTTTATTGCGAACATTATTTCAGTGCTGTGAATACATCTTTTTTCTGTAATCTGTAATCTGTTGCAGATTTAATAACTCTTCTCTCTATATCTGCAGGTTATGATTAATGTAGTACAGTTGGGTAAAGAGAATGGCAGCTAGAGCTTGTAAACACTCGCCGGATATATTCTGCTACGTTTGTGGGTATTACATAGGCCCCAAGCAAGTATCGCACAAGATTGTGAAAGGCACCAAGTTCTGGATCGCGTATCGGCTCTATTTTGGTATGCCTATGGGTGACCAAGATAAGCCCTGGGCACCCCATGTGATCTGTGGAAGCTGCCACTCCACACTTGAAGGGTGGCTGCGAGGAGTACGCAAGGCAATGCCCTTTGCGGTACCCAGAATAGGGAGAGAACCAAAGAGCCACCACGACGACTGCTACTACTGCATGATAGATGTTTCTAAGTACAGGAAAGTTAAAGGAAGGCAGACTCTTCAGTATCCAAGCATAGCGTCGTCCATATCTCCTGTACCACATGGTGAAGGTCTTCCAATACCACGTCCACCAGAACAGGTATCTATCCATTACTTTACCTTCTGTATTTACAGACTGTAGGTCATTATGTGTCAATTTTTCTTAGTGCTGATGCTCTTCTACATATATAGCTCTGCCTATATTTTATTTCTTTGCTTTGCAGGTTGAAAATGAGGATGCAGCTAGCTCATCTGAGATGTCGGCTGGTGAGGACAGTCATGATGAAGAATATACAGTAACTTTCAGTACAAACCCTCACTTTCCAAATTAGAGGGAATTGGACGACTTAATTAGAGATTTGGGTCTGACGAAATCAGGGTCTGAGCTTCTGACCTCCAGACTCAAAGAGTGGAATTTGCTTGGAGAAGACTGCAAGAGCACTGTATACCGAAAGCGGCATGAAGAGTTTGCAAGGTTCTACGATGTCAATGGCTCTCTCTGTTATTGCAGCGAGGTTAATGGTCTATTCACAGCTATTGGGTTAACACATATACCCTCAGAGTGGCGCATGTTTATTGACAGTTCAACTCGGAGTTTAAAAGCTGTTCTACTCCACAATGGAACAAATATCCATCTATACCAGTTGCACATTCTGTTCAAATGAAAGAGGACTATGAAAATGTCAAACAACTGTTCACTCAAATCAGGTATGAACAATATAACTGGGATGTGTGTGGTAATTTAAAAATGATTGGTTTCCTGTTAGGTTTACAAGGAGGGTTTACTAAATATTCATGTTTTCTTTGCCTGTGGGATAGCAGGGCTTCAACTGAACACTATAAAATAGTTCAGTGGCCTCCACGTGAAGGACTGCAACCAGGAAAGTACAATGTACTCAGGGAACCTCTTGTGAAGCCTGACATAGTTCTGCTACCACCTCTCCATATTAAGTTGAGTCTAATTAAGCAGTTTGTAACTGCGTTAGATTTTGGAGGGGAAGTTTTCCAACAGATTCGGGTCATGTTCCCTAAACTCTCTGAGGCCAAAGTCAAGGCTGGCATCTTTGTCGGACCACAAGTCAAGGCGCTGTTGAATTCAAAGAACCTTGAAGCCAAGATGACTCCGATCGAAAAAGAGGCTTGGTGTGCTTTCCGTGATGTGGTTCGTGGGTTTTTAGGCAACGATAAAGCACCAAACTATAAGGAGTTAGTGTCAAACTTGAGTAAGTGCTATGGCAAAATGGGGTGCAGTATGTCTTTAAAATTACACTATCTGCATTCACATCTAGACTTTTTTTGTGATAACCTGGGCGATGTGATTGAAGAACATGGCGAAAGATTCCATCAAGATATTCAAACGATTGAGAAAAGGTACCAGGGCCATTGTGATGCTTCCATGATGGGAGACTACGTATGGTCGCTGATCAGAAAGGATAAGAATGTTCATACTGCATAACGAGGCTTGTTATTCTCTTATCGGTTCTCCTCATGATATATATTATATCCTTTGCACCATTTTGGGTTTGTCAAACAATTATGGCTCAATAAACATTAATTTCCAATTGTGTTTTTATTTTCAGAAAATATTTATGTTAGCCTTCTTTATATAATTTGCCATATGAAAAGTGTGATAACCTATATTTTTGAAACGGTTGATGATAGAGCAAAACCAATATCATTTTTGGAATCAGCGCCCTGAAATCATTAAGAAACGACAGAGAAATCACAATAAACAGAAAAATTTTCAAATTTTGTTACCCACTGTAATAGAAGCCGCTGGTATGATCTGGTTTCAGAGCACTGGAGGTTCTCACATAATGGAAAGCTTGATGAAAACGTTCGGGAGTCAGAACCTCTGAGTAGACACGTTCATTTTTAGGGAAGTACTTAGCTAGAGTAGAATTTTAGTTTTAAATAGTGTAATAGAATTTCTTAAGAAAAAACAAGCAGAGAAACACATGTACCCGTTCGTGGAAATTCTTAATTGGTGTTTGCCGACAAGCTGTAGGTGCCTATGGCTCGGTGCCCCTTAATCTAAGCAATTCCAGTGCGAAAGATGGTAGTGAAAATAGTAAATTGTTTAAAAGCAAGTCTCTCTGCACAATGGCTTTGGCAAGTAACGGAGAAATGATGCAACTATGAAGTGATTTTTTTATGCATAATAATAGGGGGGATTGTTACTCCTAAATTTTGCTCGAGACAAGCGTAAAATTTGAGACACCATTTCTAAGCACGATTTTATATTTTAATTTTTTTTCCGAAACCTCTTACCGCGCTTTACACCCTAGTCCAGGCAATTTGTAGTTAGACCTGGGCAAAATTGCTTCAGAAGCTTTCTAAACTGTTTCCAGCTCAGAAACCATTGCCGAATAACATATCCAAAATCCGACAAAATTGGACCCCGGGAACACCCCCAAAAATGAAATTCAAAATGGCGGACTGGATGTTTCCTACGAAAAAAAAAAATATATAATTTACGCTTTTATTTATAGAGATACATTTGATGCTTTTTCTTTCAGTTGTAATGTTTTAAATAATTCAACAATATACAACACAACCAGTTATTACGCAAATATAATGTTATATAGCTTTTTACAGATTTTTATAATCAATAATACAACAATTATTTTTTTCCCAGTTTCAAGTTATGTTCATTACAGAAGAAGTGATACCTGGTCACAAACATATAGAAATTAATCCTCTTCATCACTATCATCGGATAGATTACCGGTACTTGGGTTGTTATCGCAACCACTGATTTGGCACTCGCCACAAGCGGCTGAACAGGGCATTCCATTACGCTTGCATCCACATCTTGAAGTAGCACATTTCGTCTTGCAGGAGCAGCGGATCATGTTGAGTAGATAATTTGGAGCTGGTGGCTTGTCGCAGGCTGTAGGGTAGTAGGAATTATTCTTTACATACCAACCCCACTGTTCTGCATCGATCTTCTCTTCTGTAGACTTCCAGATTAGTATTTGAAAGTATGTGCGAAAGCTGTGGTACTTTGTGGACGCATCGGTAGGTGGCAAACGTTCGGGTGTAACAAAAGATTTAGCTGTAGCTACCTTTTCAACTAACATTCGATGACGTAGTGCGTTAGTGGATTCAAGTGTTTTGCAGCCATACAACAGAAGCATTGCCTTTCTTCCAGCGGCTTCAATGTCAGAGTGTTGGCAACAATCAGAACAGAATGTATTTGCAACTGAACGGAGTTCAGCCACCTTCATCAGTGTGTCGAATGCTTTGGCTTTACCGATCGAAAAAATTCTGGATGTGCTATCACAGCCCGTGAAAGCATGCACAAACAGGAGATACTTGCAGATGTCATTGCCTAACAATGATTGAATGCTGAGAATATCATACACAGGATTAGGAGATGGTCCCCGTCTTATATCGCTGCGATAGTACAACTTGAAACCACTGTCCTTGGCATGGTACAGAAGGAGAATCAGCAAGTCGGTGTCTTCCCCTATTACTGTTGTAGTTGCATTTTCTGATGAGGAAACTGATGCACGAACGATGTCCACATCAGCATCCCCATCTGCGTTGTGAACAGTACACCCGTGCTTCTTCAACATCTCACCTACGAGGGAAATAAATGCTTGCTTGTTGTTTTCATTAGCCAAGAAGTGTTCCTTCTGGCCAACAAACTTCATGCTTGGACTGAGATTCACATTTCTGCTTGTCTTGGTGCTGCATCTTCTGTGGGGCATGTCCTTGATCGTAGGAGAGCTGCTGCAGCCATCAAAAACAATGATTGCTTTTCCATATGTTTTCAGAGTGAAATCGGCATATGAGTTGGCGATGCTGACATATGTTTCATCTTGACGCCAGGAAACACGATGTAGTAGAGATCCACCATCCAATACGTACTGGTCTGTGCACTGAATTTCTTGAACTTCTTCCATGCGTAAAGTGTCAGTGTATTTGATTATTGCATGAGCTAGCTGAGACTTATCGGGTTTCCTCAAGATACTTCGTGATTCGAACAATGCAGGAGGATATGCACACAGTTCGTAACACATGACATCTTCAAGATTCATGTCTCCGCCAGTGGCAACAGTCATCATTCTCTGAAACAGTAGTGCAGGATCTACTTCTATATCTGAAGCATCAGTGATCACAACGGCAGAAGCAGATCCTAGTGTTTTCACTTTGTCAGATCTTTTGGCAGAATATGTAAAGGCTTGTTTCCCAATCATTTTTACGACAATGTTCGTACCGATTGAATGCAATTGATGAACGTTAACTCCAGGATCAGCAGTTAGCCCTGTTACAATGTTGCAGAGACCCGAGGTAGAATGAAATGGGGATAAGGATTCCAGACGTTCAAGTACTTTCTTCATGTCATTACTGTCCCTGATTTGTCTACTTCCCCTCATTTCCTTGTGCTGTTCACTACTTTCCAACAAAACTCTGGTGTATTCCTGCATTGCTAAGTTATAAGTGGAACACAGAGGCATAGAAAAGAGCCACGTTGTCCTTTGGATGTCTGTAAATCCACTTCCGCGTGTCAGTCCGCCTCTGCTTTTCAGGGAACGCATTAGTACTTGTTCTATCACCAGGTCTGTGCCGAGTCCGGCCCATAATCTGTCGCTTCTTCTTACCACAAACTTACCTTCCTGGAACATTTTGTTAACGGCTGGATTTTCAGAAGGCAAACTTAACATTTTCTGCAGGTACAGGTATATCGATTTCAGGTAATTGTGATGTCCTGCTGCTGCAATTATGGGGATGGTCTCCAACATATCTTGCAAGTGCAAATCCCACGAGCCGGTTCTGTCTGCTGTTATCAAGGAACGTGCAATGTTGATCATTCGCTGATATTCCAACCAGAGTTGACTTGTTTGCGAAGTAGATTGTAGGTCAGTTTTCTTCGCATCCAAAGTGGTAGCAATCTGAGACAATGCATTCGAAGATTCCACATCCTCAACTGATTGTTTGGCGGTCATAACATCGTCGAGCAGGTCACAAGCTTCCTTATGGAGGTCATGAGGAGTTCCATCTTCATTACGAAGGAAAACGTCTGCGACTAGTAAGGTACTAAGAGCTGCATCTACTATCATATGACCACGTATCGCTCTTGAAACAGCTTTTCCAGACATCATGTGTTGCACGGCATTTGGTCCGTATATTTCTTGAAGTACTTCAGACAATCCTGAACCATTCATAAGAGTACCGACTGCTCCCAAAAGATTCATCAGAGTGTGAAATGATCCCAGCATTAAAACAATGTCCTGCAGGTCTCTCTGTTCATTAATGATTTGGGAAGCTTTCCAGAACAAAGGCTGATCAAAGGTAATAATGCATGGGACTTTTTGATCGCGTGCTATCTTGCTCAAATATAGTAATGTCGAAAATATGCAGGTCATGTCAGTTGGCGACATATCTATGATGGGAAGGAACGTGATCGACGCCACACCTGGATGTGAGACACTTGATCCACCGTGAATTGCCTGCATTGTTCCGGACCAACTTGGACCTGATCTTTCTGCTGAAGATATCTGCCAGAGAAGAATAAGTCGACTTATGGTGGCAGTGGGTACTGGAAGTTCGCGGAATGAGATGTCCCTCAACATGCTTCTCGCGTGTCTATATTCCCTAATGTCAACGGTTGCAATCTTCTTAATGTCATTGTCACCAACATTACGCCTGTGAATAGAAGGGTGGATCTTGATCTTCGGAGTTATTGCGGCAATCATACCCATTCCATGAAAGGTATTCTTCACATCCAAAGTGCAGACATCATGATCGACGTTATCTGCTGCTAGAAGGACTGCAGTGTTTTCATCAACAGTAAAAGAGCCAGACCCACTTGCCAGCGCCGCGTTTCTTTCGAATCTTGTTACTTCTGCATACGACGAACAGTAACCCAGCTGATGGAGAACGTCAATAAGGTACCTTGACCTAAAGTTGTGGTGTAGCTGAACCGACAAACCGATCTGTAGTGGACATAGTAATCCTCTAGGACGGGTTGCTTGCATAATGCTCTGCCCAATTGCACCTATTTTTCTTGAAGCATCCTGTCCCGCAAATGCTTTTGATAATAGCAATTTCAGACTGTTGGGAATGTAATCAAGAGCACTTTCTGCAGTGATGTCATTTGGAGATGGATACACATCTTTTCTAGGCGAGTCGACAGACTTGATATCACTTCTGATTATTTTTGCAGCAGCTTCTACTAGGTAAATCTTCTGTAGCTCTATATCTATATCACATTCTTTCTACTTTTTGTGATAATCTATAAGAATTTCATTAGCTGTCTCTCGTAGTGTTACTACATCTGCCTTCCCACTTTCACCTGATATTATGATCTTGTCTCCGTAACGTTCTAAAAGCTTTCTCTTCATGTGCCTGCGTTCGTAGACAGAGCTCTGACTTCCTTGAAGATATTCCTCCATTTTGGAAATTAGGTCTCCAATCAACAGTTGTTCATCATCATTCTCTTCCAGGTAAGCACAGGTCTGAAGGAATGCTTGGTGTTGCTCTTCATTAGTTGGTCTCCCTTTCTTCGAATCATGATCGTCGGAGGAGTATGCGCGAGGAATGTTTTTTCCTCTTCGAAAATTTACGCTGCAGGTGTGATGGTAGATACAATCTGCAGCAGGAAGATCACGAAGATAATACTCCAGACGGCCTTTTACATTAAACGACCATTCATCGCAGCGGCTTTCACAGCACCTTTTTATGGTTTCGGAGAACTCTGTAGTTCTTATTTTGACATGCTCTGATTTTGGTTTGTGTTTGGAAAAAGTCCACAAAGGTATCACAAAACAAACAGTGAGTAGCACTGGAAAATGCGTATTCATGAAAACGAGCACTTTTCCTTGGTATTGCCTCGGCTGCGGTCTGTCGCTTCTTTATTTCAATGGCCTTTTTATCCGTAAACCTTTTCCTACATACAACGTGAACACTTATTCCAGCTGTTGCAACAACATCGCTTCCACGGCTGCGGCTGGATGCATTTATACCATCTGCTCCTTTTTGCGAGATGTGAACCACTTCCTGTCCGCTGTCCAATTTCTCCTTACAAATCACGCACAATTCTTCAGGGGTCTGCATTCTTGAAGGCGGACGCACACCGAGTCAGCCGTACACCGAGTCAGTCTGAAACAGAAAACACAAATTAATAAACTGTGTTGCAGTATTTAAAAGGAGTACATAATAACAGTTTTAAAGAAAATGACAAGCACAAATACGCAGATTTGATAGTGGGTAGTAGGAATTAAAGAGTTGTATATAATATAAGTTTATAAGGATGTAGCAATGTCCATTCTCACATACACTCCATACAGTATATTTTATTTACATTACGTGACGTCATAGTTTAATACTAGCCGCCTAATACAATTTTTAGTGTCATATAGGTTAATTTAGAAACGAAAATGTGTTTTAAAACATTTTACTGATCAAGAAAAACGTCATAACTCTCTCTACAAAGCGAAATTAAAATTTATTGTATTTCGTAGGAAACTGCCGGTCCGCCATTTTTAATTTCATTTTTGGGGGTGTTCCCGGGGTCCAATTTTGTCGGATTTTGGATATGTTATTCTGCAATGGTTCCTGAGCTGGAAACAGTTTAGAAAGCTTCTGAAGCAATTTTGCCCAGGTTGAAGCTATTTTTGCTCTAGATTGCCTGGACTACCCCCACTGAAGGCATACATATGTGTATTTTCTGTTTTTCTGCTATATAATCGATATTTATTGCCAGATGTGCTTCGTAATACGTCCTTTATAGGGGTTTCAGGGTCGCAGAACACGAATACGCATTCGTAATGGAACTTTGAAAAATCATTATGACGGAAATCCAAGGTAGCGGTCAAAATCACAAATTTTTGGGGATTTGAAAGTGAAATGTGGATGGAAATAATACAAACATCCATTATACTATATTTAATTGGGGGTTTGCGACAACAGTGAACAGAATTATGCAGTTGACAAGGTATTTGTGAGAACTAATACAGCTAAATCATGAACTTTCAACCCATCTGAGACCACCAAGGACAATAAAGAGAGTGCTAAGTGCACAAAGACCGATTTCAAGATGATTTTTACACATTCTATATTTGTATAAACATCATAGTATATTACCATATCCGCATATTGTTCATTTCAGTAATGTGTCTACTGCATGGTAAACTCATTGATTGTGACCTGAGCTTTACAGTTGACATTGTTGAGATAAAGCTTCAAATTAGTGGCATACGTTGAGAGGGGCAATTTTCTGTAGTCCTTCACTAGACGAAATATAGCACTAGTCTTTGGTACAGAAAGAGCGGTATCTCGTGCATATCTGACTTCGAGAGAAAGATGGTTCAGCTTCTGCGAATCGTCCACATTTGATTCTTCGAGATAATTATCCACTTGCTCACAAGGCGTGAATGGCCCTCCTAGTCTTTTTAATTCTTCCAGGTCTCTATTTCTCCTGCGGTCTATAGCGACATTCGCAATCTCTTTAGTCTGTAATCCTTGCTTCTGTAATTGCTCTTGTCGTACGGTCCACTCTCATTATTTCCGGAATTTTTGCAGTTCCAATTTTCCTGTAGTCTTTGAAAGACCCTGTCGGTTGTTTTTTAATCAACGCAAGAGATTTAGTTTTGACCTGCGCTGCCGACGCGCACGCGAGTTGCTTGGCGCCTCTTCTGCCGAGTTCATAGTTGATGAACCCTACACTGCGCTCAGAGTCCAAGTTGTGAATGAATTGGCGCCTTGACCAGTTTTTCACAGTCCATTTTTGAGAGAGCATGTTCCGCCGATTCGTCAAATTCTCCGAATCCAAAGATATGTCCCTTTTGTTTCTGAAATCCTTCAGCAAGCTTTGGCAATATCATACCCAAAACCTTTGTGACTTCAGTACTCATTTGGAGAGCTGTAGCTTTGATAGCATTGCAAATATCATCGTCATATCGTGTTTGTTGGAATCTTTCAACAGACACAAACTCAAATGCCGGCGTATCCACTTCCAACAGTTTAGCCGGATCAGTAGAAACGAGGTATTGATATAACTGTTGGAATGCTGGAATTAGCTTTGAATAATTTGTACTGGTCGATATCATCAGTAAAAGGAACGGCTCCACTAAATGAAGTCCAATGAGAACTCCAGCCGTGCACACAACTCTCAAGAAGTCCAGATCCAGGAAGCATCGTACGATGCAGGCCATTTGGTTCGTCACATGCTCAAATTTTCCGAAAAACGTTCCCACATCGTCAATGTGATAGTATAAGGTTATGGCACATGTCAACGTCAATCTGTTGAAACGTTCATCTTTTAGACTGACAGATTTGTTTCGCTTCGGCGCGATATGAGCGTCGAAATCGTTGGCTTTGTTTCGGTTTGTGGTCATAGTCATGATTTATCAATCTGGTTATACAGTCCAGCGCTTGTTCGGTCACACTCGAGGATGAAGTTGTGGCATTGACGAGAAAGCTGGAACATATTTTATCTCGCCCAATGGCATTTTCTATTTCGGTCCATTGTTTAGTGATCACTCGATTGAACATGAGAGTTGGGTGGACATTGCAAAACAAATGATCTGGGGCATGTTCTGATTCTAGCTTCTCGGCCACCATTCGTTCGTCAGAGGGAATATAGGATGTCTGATCAGTGATCACAAAGTCTATCTTTTCAAACAGTTCCCTCGAATTAACTCCACTCGCTGCTTCCAGTATGTTCAACATGGCAACTTTCAAATCCGCCAAGTTCTCTCTACTTTCCGTAGCAATCGAAATGTCGGGAGAGGTCTGTATTTTCCATTTACCGTCATTTCCTGCACCGAGAAAGAACCAGCTCCCTGTTTTTTCGAACCATCAACAGAATAGGTAACTACCGACTTTTGATCTGATTGCATGATCTCTTTCGCAATTTCATGCAATGCTAGCGCTTCAATGTTCTTTCCGGATTGTCGAATATTGCTAGACTTTGGTAGAGTGTCTAGGTCTACCAAGTCTGGCGATTCGCCATAAAATTTCCATTTCCGACCAAATAGTTTATTGCCAACAATCACTACGGCTCCCGCAGCTTCACTATCTGACATGTGATGAGAACTTTTGAGCTAGTCCATTGCTTCGTAAACCTCGGGCCTTACTTTTCTGACACTTTCTCTTATGTGCTGGTACTTTGGCGGCAACTCATCCTTTTCAATTTTTTTTGTCTAAGGGACATTTTACGACGCTTCCGATCCGTAGACGTGGAAGGCTCATCTGATTCTGATGTGCTAATTTGGAAGTCACTATGATTCGGATCATCCTCAGATAGTTCACTGAAGCCTTCAGCTGAAGCCATTTCTTATTCCTCGCTCTTTCCATCTCTGCTTCCTCTCTCATTCGCTCCAAACTCTGCAGATCTCTCTTCCTGCGTTCCATGGTCTTATTCCATTTTCTGTCGACAAAACTCTCGCAAAACATTTTTCTATCATGTCTTTGGTCTTCCCGAAAGTCCCATTCTTCTCGAGTCATTTTCACACCATAAAAATTTTCTAAGCGTTTCCTTACTTCATCGTCCGTGCAGAAGATATAAAAAAGTTCTTTCGCTTTTTCGTTGAAATCTTCGACTTTTTTATAATAGTTGTCGTTTCGGCGGTCTTTTCTGGTCTGAACTAATTTGATGAATCTTTCATACAGTTCCAGAATTTTCAGTTTGATGCGTTTAGTGGTCACTGTGTGTATATATATGTGTATATATATATATATATTACAAAAAATCCAGTGTTCTTGAAGGACGTCCGCAAGAATTCCGGCTGCAACTTCCTTTGACCTCTCAGTTTTACCGGCTCTATCCGGTCGAAGTAAGTACATGTTTTCCAAAATGTCCTTTTTCGTTGGAAGCAAGCCATTTGAAAAGTCAGCAGTTTCTATGTAGGTTGTTGAACCCAAGGTCTTCTGGGCAGACGAGCGTGTACTTGGCGTCCGAGCGTAGCTCATTGTTCACTCAGGTGTGAAGTCTGAAAATATAAAAAAAAAACAAGTTGCATCAGACTGGAAAACCTTGCGGCATGAAATGGGAGTCTTAGGGAATAAATAAAGGCACATACAACAATGTAATGAAAGCACAGTGAAGCATAATAATATTTTCGGTCCCTGAAACCAGCATTAGATGTGGTGTTTGGATGTTGGTCCACTAGGTGTCACTTATGTGCTGATGCTAATCAGGCTGACAACTAGACAGTGTGGTATGAAAGGTGATCGTGTCTGTGTTGTATGTGTGCGTTAATACATTCTTTAGTATATATCATAACATTAGGGATGTTGTCATCCATGACAATTTGATGAAAAATGGAGATTTTTGGCCGCCATATTAGATTTTCAAAATTCTGAGTAGAGATTCGTGTTCTCCGACCCGGTAAACCCTATAAAGGACATATTACAAAGCAAATCTGGCAAAAAATATGGATTATATAGCAGAAAAATACAATAATACACATATGTATACTTTCAGGTGGTATGTACATGGGGGTCAGAGGAGTAAAAAATAAAAAATCGTTTTGGACCCGAGTTTCACTATTAGTGGTCCATATTTTGAGGGGGTCCTCACTTAGGAATTCCAAAAAATTCAAAATAACAACCCCCCTAATAATAAATAAATAAATAAATACAATCCTTAAAAAAAATGCATGGTGTGGATTAGATGAAGTAGTTTACCATTCATGCTATGCTTATTTTTCGTTGTCCTCTAATACGTAATTTGGTACATGAGGTAAGTGTACACATGGTGTGAATGAATTCTGAAGCTATTCTCTTCTTTATACTTTTTCCTACTTCCCAATAAATCTTCTTTTAGAATTATTTTCTGTCAGCAGTGGCTATATATACTTTATTATTACTACTATATTTTACTATTACTATTACTACTATACTTTACTATTACTACTGTTCCTGAGTGAAAGGTTTATAAGTATGGTGTAAATTTTCAATATTCTTTATTTTCATTTGCTTTCTCTATTTTACCTTTATTTTCTCTACTTCTTCCTTGGGTTAACATAGAATGGGCATTAAAGTCTTTGTTAGCCTGTAACTCTCTCTCTCTCTCTCTCTCTCTCTCTCTATATATATATATATTATATATATATCTATCTATCTATCTATCTCTCTATTTATCTATCTATCTATCTCTCTTTCTCTCGTCCATAACCTATTAATAACATATGGCATATAAATTACCATTTGTGATTTTTATTTGCACGAATGAGAGAAACTATTGTAGAATTTTCATCAGAATATCGTGTTTCCTTCCGACGGTGATTCTCAGAAAAAAAAGATTGGTCGTGAAGAAATTGGATTTCCCCGTCATTCTAAAAAGATGTGTTTCGCGTCACATCAGTTTTACCTGATTTGAAATATGTACATGTTTACATGCGGGAATGTTTATGGAATAGGACACGTTTATGTGTTCGAATACACAGTACGATTCTTTTGTGGACACCTTGTACATCTAACATTACGTTCATTAAAGCCAAATATTTTCAAGGTTCGTCTGTCGTCATGAAAAAGCCATTAGAAGCAACTAACCATTAATTGTTTTCAGGCAGAAAAGCAATTTCTTTTCCTTTTGTCCTTGTGTTGAGAACTGGTAATCCTAGTAGTATGACCTCAAAATGTTCGAGTGTATATGCAATTGTAATTTTCATAAAATGTTGCATGGTGCCGGCCCTCTTCTCCCCACTTGCTGGAAGGCGCCAACCCCTTTCCCCCATGGTGCCAGTTCTACACACACAAAAAGGGATATGCAAGCAAGGAGGAGACCCCCAATCTGCCACAAGCATGGGGAAATCCCCCAAGCTGCCACCCAAACCTAACCTAAGGGAGAGGAGGAGGGGAGAGAGACCATCCTTCGCCTGGAAACACAGGCGCATAATGAGCGAGCCCTCTTGACAGCATCAGCTGGCTTAGAAGTCTTAATTCGCCAGTTGGCTTAGAACGTGTTTAGAAAGGAGTGTATATGTATGTATATATATATATATATATTAATAACTTTTGTAGTGTCAGATTGCGCTATTTATTTAATTATGTATACATTAATGGAGATGTTCTTGACAGCATCAGTTGGCTTAGAATGCGTAACCAGCCATTTGGCGTAGTGTATACATATATATTTTTATTGAAACACACATACATCGTTTATATATTCCCATCATCCCAGTTATCGTTTAATATCGTTTATATGTATATATATACGTACATCGCGGAAAGCACTTGTTTCTACCGTTTATTGAATAATAAAACACAACTATATCATTCTGGTTATTTAGTTGAATTATTGGAAATAATTTAACATACGTGAAATATATAGAAAATAAATATACAATCAGAAATAGTTCAGAAGAATTCTATACAGCAAAAAATACACTCACTTTAAACGAAGATGCATATATATTATATATATATATATATATATATATATGATACACACAGAGGTGCATGGAACAAGGAACTCTTCTGGGATAATTAAATCCACTATAGTCCGAATAAGTAATGGTAAATGACAAATACCATAGTTTTTCTTTTTCATGATGCTAGCCCGACGTGGGCAACGGGTCACTCGCAAAGAGGTCCCATAAATATAGCTTCCCTCACCAGCTATCTGCAAAGCAGACAGGATCCAGCTTTCGGACATGGATCTAGGGTTTAAAGCAGCCTAGCCCTGCTACATTTAGAACCTCAATATAAGCAAAAGACTCGCTGCCTTCACGTCAGATCGAATACATCAAAGAAAAAGGGTAACTATTATATTTTTAGCCAAAAACCAAAACTCAAACCTCAACTGGCAGAATTCTGAGTTCATTCCCATCTTGAAACGGACATGTTATGTGCCTTGAAAAGTGGACGCTCAATATTTTAAACCAAGGTTCAAGATATTTTGAAGAATCTATACCTTTTAAATACGCATCCAGTTCCAAACCATTTTCACCTTGTTCAGTCCTGCACTCGGTAAACCTATCGAGCAGAGAGGTGTATGCGTATTCAAGAACCGTGTCAAAATAAAGCATATCGGTAACACGTGCGTCTAATATACTGTAGGCTTTAGCTTGCGGAAACCGACGATTTCAAATATTCTGTCAAGGTTGAAACGGTTTCGCGTGGGGACAAGGACGTTATTATCAGACTCATTCTTCCACATCAATCGTATATCAATGCATGACTGGTCGCGATTTATACACAACATGCAAATAATGGCATATGAGAGTGCATCACTAATCTGCTCTCTTCTTGTACCTACACCACCAGGTATTTTATATCGATCCTCGCCCCACTTCTCAACTATCACGAAGATTCTATTCATCTCCTCAATTCTTAAATAAATAACATTCCGTTTACCAGAGTTTGTTTGTTTACAACGCGTTTCCAGTACATAGTTAAGCGCCGGTTTTACGCCTGAACACACGCACTGACTTCGTCACGGACATTTCGTATACGGCATTGAGGATATTGCTCAACGAAAGCTCCATCGTTTTGTATTGTGAGGAGTGTACGTCCAGTCGGGTGAAGCTCTGAGATGACTATGAGCAGCCGGTGAGCAGTTTGGCTCGGCGGGTGGTGTGGGGAGGATGAGTCACATGGGCGCGTCATATCAAGCGTTAGTGATTCGTGCACGGGCTTGCTCCAACATGAAAGAGTCATGTGAATACTTGTATCCCATTATGTCGGGCAATCAGAATTTTTCTGTTACATGACGTAATAACGGCTTTAATGTTTTATCGAAACCATACAGCTTCGTTCAGGGGTATTCAACATTGTATTTTCTCAAACTACACACATTTTATTAACACTCCGGCCCTCTATTTGAAAAAAAACATGTGTCCATATCTGTTTTTTGCTTAGCAAGCGATACTCATCCCTAAACTCTATTAAAGACTCGCACAGGCCTTTAACCACAACCTCACTGCGAACCTCATCATGATATATATGAACGTAATGATAAAAATATTTTAGACTGTTCATGATAACAAGATTTACATTCTCAGACGCAGGGTATGCGTACTCGGTGTGATATAACATGACATAATACCACTTGTCATACCATTCGTCAACAAGACTCACTACCCGTACCCATTGCTTTTTTCACTTCGCGGTGGATGTGCGCCTTTACAAAGTTTAGTCCTACGACGTAGTCCATCACATCGTTTGAACCACGAAAGCCCGCACTGGTCTCGCCAGAATAACCGTAGAGTATTTGAACCTCCTACTCTTCACGCTTCGCTTGGCTCAATATGGCCTTAAAAGACCCAAAAGAGGGAGGACTCGGGATTCTTTGAATATTCACCACATCTCTAGACTTTACCGAATACCATTTCATGAATGTCGAGCACGCAATATCAAAGGTAGCCATTACTTTTTTCGTCTACGCGAGAATTCTTCAAAATATACGTCTGAGATCCAGGGCTTGTTGAGGTCAACTGAGCACGCAGAGCAGAGATACGATAACTAGTGGTCGGAGTCATGTAACCCATTTGATCGGTCATACAGTGAGCGGTTCTTAGCGTTTTCCTGCACACAAACACACACACACACACACACACACACACAAGAAGGAGAAAATGAAACGCTAATTGAAACATAATTTATTTTAAATAAATAGACATATCATCAACAAATAATTAGTCTCTAATTCACGGAATATATTCAACTACGCGTAATAAATAAATAAACATATCGTTAACAAGTAAATAGACACACACACACACACACACACATATATATATATATATATATATATATATATATATATATATATATATATATACATGTATATATATATATATATATATATATATATATATATATATATAACAAAACAATCAAGGGCTATGGTACCCAAAAGGTACGGTATCGTAGGTGCCAGGCACCTGGTAGTGTTTCCTCTATGTGTTACGAAACACATTCGTCCCACTAAGTTCCTTCACACACCCCAGTTTCTGTGCCCGAAAATTGTGGGTCCCTACAGTCAGTTTGGGCGGTTGATCACCCTCATCTTCTAAGCACACTAGCTCCTTTAGCGAATCAAAGTTAACGATCCGCTGATTCGCCTGGTTAAGCGTGATGCCTTTCGCCTTCACGATATATCGCACTTCCTCCCCCACCCTCACCCGTACCCCTTAAGTTTTTGGACCTATTGATACAAAAGAATCAGCGTAGGCACTATCACCATACTCATCCTTGATCTCATCAGTAAATTCTCCGAGGAATTCTCCAATAGGCGGTATGTATTCACCTCCCTCTATGTGAATATCACACTATCTGTGTCTGCCCAAGAGAATGCAGTAGACCCCAAAGTTTGATGCGAACGTTTGCTGTTGTGAAGCTGGCTACAGGCATGTTTGTAACACGTGATGTATCTGTACCCAATTCGGTAATGTCGTACTTTATTATGTACGTATTAACCACATTCACGATTCCATGACGGATTTATCGGAAGCGTTGGCATAATCCAACACCTTTTTATAACTTTGGGCTAGATGGACGTTCCCCTTGTTTGTATTATGTGCAAATTTCCCACAAAGACTATTTAGGCACAATTCTGCACTAAAGCGCTTGTCATGGTTCTTTACAATTTGGGACCGGTCAAGTTGTATCCCTTCACGATCACGGTAGCGCTGAACATACGCCAATTTTTTATTTTCGTCCTCAACTCCTCGCGGATACCCTGATGCTTCTACCTTATCCTTCAGAAAAGTGTTTATATATGGTGTGAAAAGGTTGGGTAGCTTCTGAAACCTCCACACTCATATATCTTCAATATTCTGTAGCCGTGGCGAAAAGCTAGGGACAGCTCAGGACTTGTATATACACCTCTGATCTTCCGCTGGTTGGCTGTGTGATTACAGGTCCCGTTGTTCTCCTCTGCGCACTTCACACACAGGGGAAACTTGAGCTTGTGGTCTATAACGACGGGTAAGATCGGCATCCATAAGTCGCGAGGGGGAAGCACGTCTACGAAAGAAAGACCGAAATAGTTCTCTTTCAAATTCGATGGTGGGCAGAACGGGACCCACCAGTTTTTCAGGTTAGGGGTATAAAGAACAGAAGTAGTAATGGAGTTTCACACCTTCCGCAGGTGGAAAGTATAGTTTGAAAAGGTTTGTACGCCCACAGAACAAGCTATCGCCGCATCTGAGAGGATCCAACACCATTGAACGTTTGATAGTGTTTATTTCTTCGTTGTACTGCCCATCTGTTTCTATCCGTGCATCATATTCATGGTCCCATAAGACTTTGTGAGTGAACTGGGAACCTATAAGCTGATCCCGGATGCGGGTCCATGCAAGACTGTCGGCAGGAGATCTACCATGGATATCTCCTACGATTCCACACTCAGGACGTGGGAAATCATGCCACCAGCACCCGTTAAAGGAGTACGCTGTCTTCTCACCAGTGACACGGTCTTTGCTTAGACCATCCACCCAAAAAACACAATCATTGACCTTGATGGGGAATTCCCCCGTGTTGCGGCATGTTTTATGCATACACCAGTCTGTTGCTGTAGGTGTATGAACCAGTAAATAGCCTTATGTCCATAACTGCGGGGATAGTTTCTGTGAATGACGGCCAGTGTGTCTTTGCGCCGTTATGGGCAAGAATATAGTCATTTTTTTTAACTTGTCCCCTAACTTGACAATATAGGACACAAAGAGTTTCACGGGGTTGTCGTGTGCGATCGTTTAAAAAACGTTTGTCCGTTTGCCACATTTGTGACACTCATCACACTCGACTTCCATGCACTCATCGCCGATAGTCTGGCTTACAAGTAGATGTGGGATAACCTCTATGGTTTCAGCAGCCGTATTTGTTTCTATATCGTAGTACACAGTTATACAAGGCCTATTTTTAGGCTTAGCATCTTTCATGTAGCATACATGCTTTATACCATCAGCCTTATATTTCTCATGGCATGTAGAACAGTGAATTTCATCACATTTTATGGGTGTATTTCTCCCAATTATCCAGCATATGAAACATACCAAATTAGGCCTGTTCAAAAATCAACTTTTTCTTATTTTCATAGGTTTCTGTACTTTTTCCCATGCTTTTTGACCTGAAAAGGCCGAAAATCACAACCATTTTGACCTAGATTGTTGGGAAGCATTGCCGCATGGAGCTTTAAGTTTTCTGCCTTGAAATCGGCCAAAAGCACCAGTTCCGGGGTCCCTTGAATCATGTTTTGCACTATAACTTTTTATCTAAACAAGATAGAGCAGCAAAATAGGCACCAAATTAAAGTGTTTTTAATCCTCTTTCTAACTTATACAATTATGATAGTCATGGAACAAGAAATGGCACATTGGTACATACAAAGATTTCAGAAATATCACAAAATTCGTTTTCTCACACTCAAGGCAGACAAGGCGCCTTATTCATGACACAAATTTGAGATTAACATTTTGTCACAAGTCTAATCGATCAAGAAACAAGAAGTGAAGCATTACATGATGATTAATTTCATAATGACATTTACACAGTCAGTTGTTGAGAGTTTGTTTCTTGAAGCTGTCAAAGCGGCGTCTGTTGAACTCCACAGCTTGAAGGAGATAGTCCCTTTGCTTGGCATCTGTTGTTATGACATTTGCAAAGTCGCTCATCATCTTGACACCACGTTCAGCAATGTCATTCACCGCTTTCAGATTCTTAACATAGTCCAACGCTTTTCTGTAGTCCTCATTCTGTGGCCAAGACGTGACAGGTTCCAGAAGCCACACGGATCCAATGTTCAGTGTGTCCAGCAGGAAATGTGATTCTGGGCCAATGAGATCAACCAGGGTGGTCTTAGCTGTGACTCTCTGGAATAGAGGCTTTCCTGTTCTGAAGCTGTCTGGCTTCTCAGTGGCATGTAACTGGGCAGCAATGTCGTGCTTCAATGTGTCACTCAATCTACTGCTGAACAGGGCAAATGGCACGACTTCCTGCGTCAGGTACCATTTGTGGTTTTCCATCTTATTAAGTACTGCATCAGCAAGCTCTGGGTCAGTTTTCTTGTACTTCAACATGTCCTGGATTAGACTTAGATCATTCACGGGAGCATCTGCAGCAGACATTGACATCATCCATACAGGAGTGTAGAACAGCGCAAGGAAGGTGTTGAGTCTTTCCAGCTTTGATACAGTGTCTTCGTCGTACTCAAGTTGATCTGCAAACATCAGCATTTTCATGGAGTACAGGTTTCTGGCCATCCATCTGGCCTGATGAATGCGCCTGGTCGACTCCAGTGAATACCTCGAGGAGGCGTTCCTCCAAGAACAATGACTGTCAGTTCAGCCATTTCCCTGTAGTCGGCTCTTGGAAGCCTTTCTGCTGTTAGAATGTCTTGGAGTATTTCTTCACTGTTCTTCTTTTCCTTCAGCCATTTGCTGTTGATAGCCAGCATCTTTGGGTTTTCCTTGGACAAGTCCGTCCAAACATCCTTCAGATGCTCAAACCAGGGATTATCTGGCCACTTCACCTTCCCAAACAGCTTCTCCCAAACTGCTCCTACTAGGATTTCTAGGATGTGATGTCGACAGGCCAGATAAAACACCTTTTTGTTCAGCATTTTCTCTAGCAGTTTGGCAGCTCCTCTGTGAACTCCACTGTTACTGGATGTAGTGTCAAAAACAAGGGCAGTAACATTATCCGTAAGTTCCCATGTCTCCAGTAAATCCATTGAAGCCTCAGCCTGAGCTGTGCCAGAAGAATTGTCGATGACAGGTACTCCCAATAACTTTCCTTCAGTGTATGAAGGTGGACCAGACAATAGCACAGCTAAAGTCTCTGAGGTACTTCCAGGTTCACTGCCCAAGACATCTTTGAGCAACTTTCCATCCCAGTGTAAGGCAGCGTACTGTGGGGGTTTTCACAAAACTTGGGCATGTGACTCTGGCTGATATTATACCTGGACAGCCTTCTGTTGCGACGTGTTGTTGAGGTTGAGATGACGAAGTTATCCAGATCAGCCCCTCCAGCTTTCAAGGTGGCAGAAACCATGGCAGTAACTTGATTGTCTGATAAACCAAGACGATCAGCTGTATTGCAGATGACATCACATTCCATGACCTTCCTTGAAAACGTCAAAGTCACACTAGTCACAGTGTCAGTTGAGTCACCCCAGGTAATGTCATCCACATGAACAACTGCCTCTTGTTCTGCTGCAGCTGTAAAATAGTACAACATGTTAAGACAGTAATTGTTAAGTACATGCTAAATATCGCAATGGAGTAAAACTTAAAACTTTTTGTGACGTTCAAAGTAATTAGTTTTACCTTGTTCTTGTCTATGCTGCAGTCTTTCATTCCTCGCTGCTTGCTGCAGGGATCTTGTCTCAAAAATCTTGTCATGACCAGACATATGACCTTTCCTCTCAGTCTTTTGGTCTTCGTAGAACCTGATATCCTCATCTTTCTTCTCTCTGGATAACAGTCTGTTGTTCTGTATTTCCTGGATTGCATCTGGAGCTCCTATATCGAACAGGCTGTCTAATTCCAGCACAAATGCTCCTCTTTTTCCTCCAGGGTTACTTGCTCTTCCTTTGCTTTTCACCAGAGCACGATGTTTCTCATGTAGTTTCATGAAGAGCTTCATTGCGTTGTACTTGGTCATTGTCTTGATCCTAGCCATCTGCCAGAATGGGATGATAGATTCAACTGTTTCATATGCAAGGTCTTGAACCATGGGCCTCCCTGCATTTTCCGGTAAATTCTGAAGATTAAGGAAATACTGGAACGCCTGTCTGTTGGTGGGAAGCTGGGAACCACTGATAAAAGCTGAAGGGTATCCAACCAGGAAAGTTTCAGTGAGAGATCTGGTAGATGGCCCAGTTGACACCTGCCTGTGGACAGTACGTGGAGGTTCTGAGATATCAACTGTGCGCCCACGGAGCTCCCTCAGCTCCTTGCTTAATGCCATTGTGAAGTTGTAACTTGTAGATGGTTTTCTAGATTCTGATTGAATTTCTGTTGTTTCCTGAAAAATGATAGATAATTATTATTATTATTATTATTATTATTATTATTATTATTATTAATTATTATTATTATTATTATTATTATTATTATTATTATTATTATTATTATTATTATTAATTTTATGCTCTTTCATTTGATACCTAATTTGTTGCTCTATCTTGTTTAGATCAAAAGTTAAAGTGCAAAACATAATTCAAGGGACCCCGGAATTGGCGCTTTGGCCGATTTCAAGGCAGAAAATTTAAAGCTCCATGCGGCAATGCTTCCCAACATCCTAGGTCAAAATAGTTGTGATTTTCGGCTTTTTCAGGTCAAAAAGCATTGGAAAATGTACAGAAACCTATGAAAATAAGAAAATGTTGATTTTTGAACAGGCCTAATACCACATTCACAGATTCTCATTTTTCTGCAAGTGCCAATTGACTTATGGAGCTCAAAGCATTTATTATTGAAAAATGTGTGTCTACACACATTATAGTCCCTCTTCTCAGCTTCACCTACACGACTTTCACATATGGAGCTTTTACACTGCTGACATACCATGTGGCAATCCTTACAATTGTCCCCTGACAGCTCTAAAATAAGTTGGGATCTTGTACGCTCTCACACTGCTTTTAAAAACATACACAGTCCTCCGACGGTCATTCATTCTAAACACAACTATACGAATATTCATTTCCTGCTCTACCCTTTGTAAATGTTACACTTCGGAGTGTGACATGTTAGAGATGGATTCTTTAGAAAAATTCAGGTTCACAAGCCCATCTACATGTATTATATCTGGCCCTACAGGATGTGGTAAAACTGTGTTTATGCTTAAAATCATTAAAGATAAGGAGATGTTCTCAAAATGGGCTTGTGAACCTGAATTTTTCTAAAGAATCCATCTCTAACATGTCACACTCCGAAGTGTAACATTTACAAAGGGTAGAGCAGGAAATGAATATTCGTATAGTTGTGTTTAGAATGGATGACCGTCGGAGGACTGTGTATGTGTAGGAGTGTGACATGTTAGAGATGGATTCTTTAGAAAAATTCAGGTTCACAAGCCCATCCACATGTATTATATCTGGCCCTACAGGATGTGGTAAAACTGTGTTTATGCTTAAAATCATTAAAGATAAGGAGACGTTCTCAAAATTTGTGCATAAAGTCATATGGTGCTATTCGACATACCAGTCAGTATTCAACGAGTACTAAGATGAAATGAACACACAGTCATTGTAATTGATGATCTCATGTTAGAAATGGATAAAACGTTTGCCGAGACATTTACAGTGTTCTCCCACCATCTTAACATAGGCGTATTCTTCATCAATCAGAATCTATTTTTCAAAAATAGATACATGCGCGATGTCGTTAAATACACAATATCTAGTCTTATTCGCACAACGTAGAAATTTGTCACAAATTGGGGTATTAGCTAATCAAATGTTCCCGAATCAGCCGAAGGATTTTTTGAATTTTATAAAGAAGCTCCAAACCAACGTTACGGATATTTACTTTGTGACCTTCACCCGCGAAACACGTTCAGGGTGCTTCTAAGAGCGAATATATTTCCCAAAGAGGCTGAAACGGTGTATAGTCCAGAATGCCAAACAGGCTAAAGAAATACCATGAATTAATAAAAATCTATCATCGACTGCCCACGGAATTGCAACAGATGTTTGTTAAAAATATTGACTCCGATTTTTAAAATGTAATGTACCAATGAAACCCCTCAGAAGGATCGCCTACGCCGTTACAAGAACATAATCCGCACACTCGCTTGTAAAAATCAAACTGTGGGGAAGAAAAAACGAATTATTGTACAAAGAGTGGGTTCATTCCTCCCTATCTTATTTTCAGTTTTGGGGCCTTTACTGACTAGATTAATATAATGAAGAAAGTAGTCGTGATTCCACACGAGGTGTATGCTTCACTACAAAGCTCAAAGAGTCCAGATACGGTTCTAGAACCCCGTAAAAGCAGACTTAAAAGAATGGAAAGCGAATTGTTAGACCTATTAAACAGTGAAAAGTCACCTGATGAGAAAAGAATCTTATACCAAGAAGCTCCAGAAATTTCTTCATGAGTACGAAAATTATAAGAATCCGACAAAGGTCCCCGTAGTTATTAGGCACGGCACAGATGACGCTGAACATGGAGGCATAGGACCTGGGGTCGCGGCTAGAGATGACCAGTCAAAGAATAACGGATCGACCCCACAACATATCGAGCATGTATTAAAAAGCAGTCTCCTACATACATTGAGGAATAAAGGCTTAAGTCTTTATAATCTATTGAATGAGGACCCCATTATACAGTGGACTGATACAGGTGAGGTCATTGTTGAAGGAACAAAGGTACAGGGCTCGAATATCTTTGACATCGTCCATGACCTGGTGAGAAAGTGGGATAGGCCCTCACCATTAGGATGGAAGCATATTAAAGCAAGACTACAACAAATAAATGTCCCCAAAACATTGATAGGAAATCTGAACATGTTAAAAGACTCGGAAGAAGCTTCGCATGTGCCACAACTGAACACACCATCAACCCCAACGGTAGCATCTCTGAAGAGGAGAAAGAAGAGACCAAACAACATCGGTAAACCCTCCTCGCGTGCCTCTAAAATACGCAAATGGCTAACATATTAAGAAAAAGTTATTATGACATTTCTAGCCCAACTTCCTACGACGGCGTTGATAGACTGTACAGAGGTGTTCATAATTAGGGAGTGGGAAAAAAAGATGTTGAGAGGTTTCTGCAGGAGCAGGATGCTTATTCACTTCATAAGCCGGTGAGAAAAAGGTTTAAAACAGCCAAAACAACAGCGGCCTCCATTGATTATTTGGCAAGCGGATTTAACAGACATGCAAAGATACTAATTGTATAATGGTGGCTACCGCTACATCCTATTCATAATAGATGTATTTTCTAGATATGTGTGGCTAATTCCCCTGAAAAATAAATCGCTTGAAACAGTTGCTAAAGCTACCAAAACGTTGATGTTAAAAGAAAATAGGATTCCAGGCTATTTTTGTACAGATATGGGGAAAGAATTTATAGGCCGAGCTTTTCAGAGCATGCTGACAGAGTTTAATATCAGATACTACACTAGCAATTCTATACATAAGGCCTCTTTAGCTGAAAGAGTTCAAGTACCATAAAGGAACGCATGCATCGCTAGTTTACACATAAAAACACATACAGATATATAGACATTCTGGATTCGCTAGCCTCATCCCACAACTGTTCACACCACCGTGTGATTGGGACAACACCTAACGACATTTTAGAAAGAGGCACGCACACAGAGCGTGAAGTGAGAAAAGACACCACTCGTAGAGTACAACCACACTCTGCGCGTTTCAAAATCATTGATTATGTAAGGCTGTCGCGTTCGAGTAATAAATTTGCGAAGGGATTTGAGGAAAGTTGAACACGTGAAATTTTTTAAAGTTAGTGTTATGAGACCTAAAGACGAGATAATGCTGTATTACGTTGAAGATTTGAATGGGGAAGAAATTGCAGGAGGCTTTTACGGCGAGGAGTTGCAGAAAGTGTCATTTTATTTAGGAAAAAATGTGTTTAAAATTGAAAAAATTGTAGGTAGTAAAGGATCAGGAAAGAGAAAAATGTACCTGGTGAAATGGCTAGGGTACCCAGAAAGCTTCAACACCCATATAAAAGCTGATGCAATAATGAAGCTTAAATAGTACGCAACATGGCGCCTAACCACTTCTACGTCACACTTCCGTCCTCTTCTTCTCTCTCTGTACATCCTGGCAACACTCTGGCCAACTTTGTAACAGAATTCCATGGCCCCATAGGATTGGGTCGTGAATCATATAGGGTTGGAATTTGCGAATTTCAGTTGGTCACCAAGTTTTTAAGTGTTGAAAAGGAACAGGATGTTTTTCTGATTCTTAGAAGACTCGACGAGTGTGAAAGATTAGTTATAACCTTAGATGATACTATGCGATCAGTCGTGTTCGGTGGTACACAGTACTATAGTACAAAAGTAACACTAGGGCTCGGCCATTATGACACAGCTTCGGATATTGTGTGGGGTTTAAATAAGAGTCTTGAAAAGTCATACTGAACCGCCGATTTACTTTTTGAAGTCGTAAACATAGACACGCCGGTCCATACGTTGATGTTAAAATCAACGACTAGTAAAAATATTAAAGACAAAGGGCTGTTCAAAATTATAGCCGAGGGCCGATATGGTGCAGCCCTCCAAAGAGATACCTTTCACGAAACACAACATGACTTGTGCAGTCTAATGTACCAGCTGAAATTGGAGAAGTTGAGCGATGGCTACCCTACCCCAGACATGAGCTATATTTACAGCAATATCGTGGAACATCAGTTTGTTGGTGATACCCAGGCGCGCCTGCTGTGTATCGCTCACATTCCCAATCATAGAGGAAAGAGCTTGACCATTACATATGACAAACCTCATTATGTCAATGTCACAACTAATCTATTAACCAATATCTTAATATACTATATAAGAACGATTGAGGGAAAAAGTTTCCCATTCGGTGACGGGAGCTTAACACTGAAGCTGCACTTTCGTCGCACTGTGCTATAATGACCCGAAGGCTTTTCACAGTCTATCGAGATACCAGCGCGGGAGTGGACTTGGATCCATTTTTTTCAACCACACTGCGTACGGCTGTCCCCTTGCTGAAGAGGGGTGCCAGATATCTCGGAAGGAAAGCGTTACGATCAGGTCTTAACATGATAGAAGACATCATGGCGGTGGCTAATCCTAAACAAGCTCTAAAAAAGCTTCCCGAGTACCCCTATAGAATTCGTGATCCCCAGCTCAGGCCCTTACTCTTTTGATCCAAGCTACATGCACATGTACGCTAAACTACGTATAGCACATTCAGATGGAATGGATTGCGAAGACAAATACGTTGTATTTCCAGAAACAAACTTTCTACACTTCATATTCAGCCAGTGTGATGTGTATTTAAACCAGTTCAACATCTCGTCAGGAACGGGCTACTATCACCTACAAGCCTATCTGGAAAATGCCCTCAACTTTTCGAAAGAAGCGAAGGACACCTTTTTAACTGCCGAGGGCTATTATCAAGCTAAAGACGAAAGCAGTATAAAGGACAAATTTACAAATTCTAAAAAGAAGATATATGAATGCTTCGGACGCCTGCATACAGACTTCACATTCCAGGAGAAGCTGCTTGTGAATGGGGTCGATATGAAAATAAAGCTCACTCGTACGAATCCTGAGATCTGTTTAAATCTGGGGGCGCCGAGTGAAATTAAGCTCGGCTAAACAACTCGAAATTGAAAATATTTACTACGCGCCACAGTAAAATACCCAAATAACAGAGTACAGATCAAACGATACACGGTGCCAGCAGGGCTGGCATCGGAGCAGATAGAAAACGTCGCCGTGGGAGCTTTACCTAAAAGGTTATTAACTGGAATACAGGAACACGTTTTTGTGAATGGAAAATATAAAAAGAACGCCTTTAATTTCGAAAATTTCGGTCTTAAAAATATAACCCTATACTTCAATGGAGTCGCCTTATGGGGAACATTAGAAACAGATTATTCAACAGAAGCCGTGTTCCCGCTTTGCTCGAGAGCTTATAGTAATCTTGCACATATTGCTGGTACTTGCAAGGAGCTAGGAATTGGCATAGCACAGAAGTAATTCATCGAGCATGTTAACCTTTACCAGTTTGACATCACCCCGGACTTATCTGCTAGTGTAAGCGCGCACTTAAGTCCACAGCAGAGTGGAAACATCTCAGTCAGATTGGAATTCGCTAAGCCGCTAGATTGGTTATTAGTGTACTAGTATACCTCGAATCACAAGCCCTAATAGAGATCGATAGGTTTAGAGGTATAGTCACAGACTTTTAAAGTGGATGCGAATACACCCCAGATATTAATGAATAGTGACCGAATCACACGCTCCAAATTTACCGGTGTGTTTGCGAAGAATGAAACGTTGAAGATTCCAACTACGAGATACTGCGGCGCACTTATTCTAAATATGGATGTTAGCGGTGGTGAAGGGATTCATTGGATCGCCGTCTATTTAAAAAATAGGGACCGAATGTACTATTTTAACTCATTGGGGGTTCATCCTTGGAATGACGCTATTATTGTAAAATTTCTCGAGCAACTGCGCATTCCCCAAAATTACGTTCTGGTATGACGTTCTGGAATGAAGCCAGATAAAAAACCGGTTCCCGTTTATACGCACTCGGTGTATTATGTGATGTTTTACGCGTATATACAATATATATATATATATATATATATATATATATATATATATATATGTATATATGTATATATATATATATATATAAAATGTCTCCAATAATGTTAGTTTGTGTAGCGTTTAAGGACGAGTCTTATGCTCTGTCTGTAGCTTATTTAAAATGTAATGACTGTTAATTCTGTAACTAATTTAAGTTGGATATAAATATATAATACATAAAAAAACTTATGCCAATGTCACTCCTATATGTGTGAGAAATATTGAAGGACCTATTACGTAAAGTTGTGGTGTATACAGTAAACGCTATTATGTACTATTTTATAAAACATTCCTCTTGGCTCTATCATTTAAAAAATTGTTGAAGATACATTGCTTGTTCTGCCCCGACACACCCACACACACACACAAATAAGAAAAACTCACATCACTTCGTCGATGATACGACAATCGCTGGGCTGAGTGTGCAGTAAAACTTGTACATCCGTCCTCAAATTCTTCAAAACTATCACGAAAAGTTTATATAACATGATTGAGTTCCGCCTCGGTCCTTTAAGGAAAAACAAGCTACGGTTGTAGGCATAAATTTTAAAATTATTTTTGGCCTGTTCATACATTTTCCTGAAGAAAGTATGCAGGCCTATGGATTATAATATAATTAATATGTAAAAGTAGAAATTTGAATGCCGAATGCCGAATAACTTTTAAATGAGACATTGCGGAGCAGTTAATCTAAACACAGTTGACAATTACTTTAATTTACAGAGTCGGAAGTACTTTTATCCTAGCTGGACATACTACGCATCGTCTGAAATCACCGGGTCTCGAACCCAAGACCGTTGGAATTCCCTCCCTTTAAAGTTTGCAATAATTCATTCTTGGTACGAGTCAAAATATGAATAAATTATGGATTTTTATAAAAATAATTAACGCTTGCAAAGGATTCTTGATTAAAATAATGTAGAACCGTATTAATCACAGAGCTGAATATGTATATAGACCGAGAACGGCAATCAAATTAAATCACATTTCACAAATTAGTTTTTAAATTATTATATAATTATTAATTATTTGTACTCTCATTTCAATTGTGGTTCCATCCGCTGGATCATTCTGTTCGACGTCACAAATGTCTGCAATGGCCTGTGCTGAAAGTAATTCGTGCCGATCGGCTGCTGCGAAGACCAGCCTAGTGGCTTCAGCCATGAAGGAAGGGAGGGTAAAATCACTCTATTAATAATACTAAATGTTAGTTATGTTGAATGAAAAGGTTTGCGGTCAGGGGTTCGATGAGGGAGCGAGGAGGCAGGAAAATTGTGGGTTCTTAAAAGTAATGCTGCTCTCCCGCAACTAATCCTCAAAACAATTAAAAATTTGAGGATTAGGAGCGTTCGCTATAAGTTCAAAACAAAGTGAATTTACATGTTGTAGTGATTCCTCTTCCTTCATTTATATAATTCTTTATTTACTTTAATTTTTATTCAATTTCTCTTTGTCCTCCATCGTTCTCTTTACACTCGCTTCGCTGTGCTTTATAAATGCGAGTAGACGTGACCGAGTGGAAAGCCGTTATCATTCAAACAATGCAAGGGAGACCGGGGGGTTAATTATACGCTTATTAACACTTTACTAACTAATTTATACCGAAAACACTTTTAGTTAAACGGGGTAATGCGAGGGGGGAGTAACGTTAACATTTAAGTCGGAGAGAGGGCCGAAATAATATCCTAAATTTACAATTACATCTGAACACACAAAAACACCTTATTAAGCCCAAGGGCGTCCGATGATTGGCGGGCATTTCTACCCAGCCTCTAGCCTATGTTCAGGCGTTGCCAACTCGTATTTCTATATTTTTTAATACAGCCATTTGTAATTTCTTATTTAATAAAACTTAATTGAGCATTTGAACATTATTAAATTCTTATAAACAAACATTAAATTCTTAATTAGACATTACTACAATGTCGTTATTGGAGAAGAACTCTCTCTCTCTCTCTCTCTCTCTCTCTATATATATATATATATAGTAGGGTCATGTGGCTATTTCTAAAAAAGACGTTTAAATCACAGTTATAATTGAAAGGAGTAATCGTACATTTATCCTTTCAAGTGGGAATGTATTCTTGCCTCCATTTCTCTGTCAGAAGGAATGAATGCAATTCTTCTGATTATGCATAAGAGCCCGCCTAAAGGCCAAATTAAATAAATAATCGAGCTTCACAATTATTCATTGCTATTCAATGTTTCAGGAGGAAGTTTTTTGTGGTCCTATCTAATTCGGCTTATTATTATTGTGTGTATATACAATTTAGACGTGTGATTGAGTAAACAATTATTTTGTAGTTAAAAACTTATTGTCTGAATATCAACATTGAACATTAACCCTTTAAAGCCTACTGGCTCGAATACTTACAGTTTCAAATACACGCATTTAGACTTAACCTTACAAAAAAGTTCGGTGTTAAAGTGTTAATTAGTAGGCCTATGTATTTTTTCAACGTAAATTCAATGAAAATCGAATGAGAGTGTTCCATAAATTGTATTAAGGGAGGACTTTTGGAGTGCTAAGGGTTTTAAAAATCTCTTGATAAGTTTTATTCGCGAGATATTAAAGCAGTTTGAAGGAATAAACTCTTTTTAGTTTAAATTTTATTTTTTAGCTTTTGAAGTGTAAATCGTAGCAGCCCCTTTAAAGGAAAATCTTTAATAAGTGGAAAGGCAAACAACAGGTGTCCCGCGAATGCTTGGCTGTAAGATAGAAATGCGACTTAAATTTAATGACATGCCTAAGTAGACACCACCACAGAGATTTGCTTCTGGTATACGGGGTAGAGAGAGAGAGAGAGAGAGAGAGAGAGAGAGAGAGAAGTTTGCGTGTATTATTATTTAAAAGCGTTGTAGTGAATACTGCTTGGAAAAAAATTTGGCGTTTCAGTCCACTTCGTTTCGGATTAAAATCTCGACGAAAGGTATTAGCGATCGGTCGAGTCAGTACAACTACGATGCACTGAAAATTCTTAATAATGGTAAGTTCATAAAGTACTGGGTATCGGGACAGTGTTGACGAATTTATTTTATTTTAAATATAATAATAATTCTTAATAATATATATACAGAAGAGAGAGTCGATATAAAACATTACTTTTAGCACTAATTGACAAGAGTTTCAGAATATATATATATACTGCATTAAATAACTTATTCCATTTTATTTTTAAATATAATACTTCTTAATAATGATAAATAATGTATATACAGAGGGTAAAGTCAATATAAAAAATAATTTTTAGCACTAATTGGCAAGAGTTTCAGAAGATATATATATATATAAATACACCTTTCCTTTCAACCTTTCAAAGGTTCCGTGCAATGATTCCTCATTTCACGAAGGTCAAGTTTGTCGCCCCTCCTCTTGAGTTGGCCTGGTGAAGTAGTGAGTTGGTTTCTTGTACTCGCCACCTCACATAGCCAGGTACACCCGGTTCATCGTGGATTGTTCTGAGTCAGGCGTCTAATCTTCTTTTGAAGATGTCCACTGCAACACTATTTGTGTTCCTTAGATCTTTAGGCAGCTGATTAAACAGTTTTGGTCCTCTCACAACAAAACTATTTTCTTCCAGGGTTAAGGATGTTCCCTGTCTAGCCTTTAATTTGGGAACACGACACAGTCTTCCTTTTCTACTTTCACCGTTGTTTGGGGAGTTACAGGGTTCAGAGTAAGATTAGGGACTAGTTTCTCCATTATTTTCCAAGTGTAAATAATGATGTATCTCTCTTCTCCTTTCCAGTGAGTATAGGTTTAGTTCGCTTAACCATTCCCAGTAATTTAGTTCTTTGCACCCATTGATCTTGGCTGTGAAGCTTCTCTGAATCCCTTCTAGATGTCTAATGTCTTCTTTTTTTATATGGGGATGTTATGACCGAGCAGTATTCCAATTTTGGTATGATCTGTCTTTTCAGTAGAGGAATCATTATATTCCTATCAATTCGTTTAAAGATTCTCAGTATCTGCCCCGTTATTCTCTTTGCTCTGTTTACTGCTATCTTATTTTGTGTTTCAATGACGGATCATCAGTCATTACGACCCATAAATCTTTTGCGTTAGAATTTCTCTGAATTTCCTCTCCATTTGGGGTATAATATTCCATGGATTTTAGGTCCTCTCTTTTTCAGTACCTTAGCAGCTGAAATTTCTCGGTGTTAAACTTCATATTGTTGTCTTCCGTCCACTTGTAGATTCTGTTCATGTCGGTTTGTAGATATCCTATATCTTCTGGGTTTCTTATTTTTCTACTGATCTTTGTGTCATCAGCAAAGGATGTTACTGTGCTGTCTCCGGTAACGTCCTCATCTATGTCAGTTAGCATGATTATGAAGAGTAGTGGAGCTGTGGTACTGAGCTGAGGACCTCTGATTCTGATGAAGATATTCCTTGTACTGTAACGATTTGCCGCCGCTCACTAAGGAAATTATATATCCATTTCCCTACTTTTCCTGTTATTCCTATATATTTCAGTTTATGTATTATGATTCCATAGTCACACTTGTCGAACGCTTTGGCAAAGTCTGTGTATATTACACCATAGTTTTCATTACTTTCCAGTGCATCAATAATGTTGTTGTAGGCATGATATGCCTGACCGAAACCCATGTTGGTTATCATTGAATTTTTTTTGAGTTTCCAAAAAGTCATAGATTTTCTGTCTAACTATTCTTTCAAATATTTTAGTGAGATGAGATGTAAGCGACACTGGCCTATTGTTTTTGGCCTCGGATCGATCTCCTTTATATATTGGGACTATGTTCGCGCTCTTCAGGATGCCCGGTATTTCTCCTGTGTCTAGTGATCATCTCCATATCCAATATAGGTGCTCAGCGATTACATTCTTGCAGTTTTTGATCAGTGTGGCATTCCATTTATCCGGTCCTGCCGCAGAATGTGCTTTTAGTTTCCCTATAGCTTGTGTAATATCATCTGTCGTAAAGTCGAAGTCCATTATACTTTCCCTTTGTAGTTCTTTTTCAAAGAACGCGTTTCTATCGCATATCAGTTTGTCAGTTTTTGAGATACTGACAGATGATTCGGACTCAGCTCTTAATATTTCAGATACTTCTGTTAGATCATCAGATAAAGCACTGTTCTCGTTTTTCAGAGGTCCGATAGTCTCATGGTTTTTCGACTTCTTTTTTTGGAAAATTATCGAAGTACTTTGAGTTAACCTTTATCGCTTCAATTGTGTCGTCTTTTTCTGTATGCTTCTCAATTAGTTCCTGTATGACGTCATCGATACTTTGCGGTTTATCATTTAATATTTTTATGATGTTATCTTTACAGTTACTTAATTTTGCAGTCACTCTGCAGTCTCTCAAACCTGCTTCTCTTTCCGCTTTGTTGTATTTTTGGAACATGTCTTTCCACAATTTCCAGCGTCTTCTCCTCTAAAGTCATTAGCTTCTCTTCCGTTGTCTTGGCCTAGAACAGAGCTTTCCAAACTGTGTGTCGCGACACATTAGTGTGTTGCCAATACCTCCCAGGTGTGTCGCCAAATTTAGTTAATTATTTTCAATTTTTTTGTATTTTGAAAATTTTGATTTTTGTCTCAACAAAATCGGCTACAAGATAAACCACCTACTGAAAAATTATCTGATATTTGATATTTGACAACAAAAATTAATTAGTGTGTCACCAACGTGAAAAGTTTGGAAAGCTCTGGCCTAGAAAATGGGTTTTCAATCTATTACTTCCATGCTGGATGCAACATCTTCCCAGTTTATAGCTTTGGAGTGAAAATTAAAAAATTCGAATTTGCTTCTTTCTTTTGTTCGTGTTCTTTCCTTTCCTGTTGCTTTTATATTGGTTTTATTTCAATAATGTTATGATCCGATATTATAGTTGGGGATATTTGTATGTTATCAATTAGGTTGCTGATGTTTGTAAATACCAAATCTAGGCAGTTGTTTTTTCTTGTGTTTTTTGTTATTTATTGCGTTAACATAAATTCATCAGCTAGAGCTAGTAGCATTTTTATCTGCTCCTGGTCTTCCCGTGTGCCCCCATTGTCCTGGTATATACATATAATTTTTCCTATCCTTTTATATTTCATGAATGGGAAATTAAAATCACCACAGAGAAAAATATTTGGGGTTGGAGAGGGTATATCTTTTACCCAGTTTCTTACCTCTGTAATGGAATCTGAAAATTTTGAAGTTGGCGTGTTTGGAGGTCTGTACCATATTTAATTTTTCTAGTACCATATTCCTAATACCATATTTCTAGTTTAATTTTTCTAGTACTATATTTCTAGTACCATATTTAATTTTTCAACTTTTGTTGCTACTCATTCTACGGGGCTCCAATAAACCTTTGCCCCCCGCCCATGGCCTAAACCATTAGAGGTACAGTAAAACTAAACATACCTTACAAAAGAGAATTTAATCCTGCATTTAATGAGAAACAATTAAAACTTGGTGTTCCAGCCATTGGCTTCCAAGACAGCCTGAATTCGCTTTGGGTAGCTTGCCAAAAGTGACGTGAATAGATCTTGATCATTACGCGTTTCAATGTGTTGCGTCATTGTATCCTTCCAAAATCGATTTGCTGCAAGTTCTTGAAACAAGAGACATTCAACTTTGTCCTTTATAACTGATCCAATGTGTTCACAGACGTTCAGGTCAGGAGAATTTCCTGGCCATTCTTCATTTCCAAAGAAATCGATCTCATGGTTCCGCAACAACTGTTGAGTGGCTAATGCCTTAAAGCAGGGGGCCTTATCTTGCGGAAGTGTGACCCGATCGACATCCATAACATTGTTTGGGTTTCTTAGAAAAGGAATGACATGCTGGGATAGAATAATATCACGAAAATACTGTCCATCCCAACTCTGACCATTTGGCTTCAGCACCCACATGAGCTTCTTTGCAGTGAACAAAACAAACACACCAACACAGTCTGGACTTTTTAATAATTCGCGATAATGTTCATTGTCATCGATTTCATCTGGTGTTGTGGCCCACACTCGATCATTTTGGTAGTTAGGCCGACGTGTTACGTAAACAAAAAATTCATCGGAGACAGCTAAATGCATGAAATCATCCACATCCCAATCTTCAAGATAATGGGTAAACCACATTCTGTCATCGATGTTAAGTTGAGTTTTTCTTGGCTTTGGAAGTTCATGCCAAGGCTTTAAACCTTGCCTATGACGGTACAGTCGAATGATCTCACCACTAACGATCTTTCCTCTCAACACTTCGATCTCTCTAGAAAGTTTAGCACAGCTGTTTTTCCGCTTACGCGTACCGCTTTCAAAGATGCCCTTTGTTTCCTGAGAGAGTGGCAAATTTGGGCGCCCAGATTTGGTTGAATCCATTTCACATTTATCCAGTTTTATTCTAATTTCTTTTGACGTATACAATCTATCACACGTTGCCTCTCCGAATCACCAATTAATTGAGAAGCCATTATATTATCACTTTATCAGCTAGAGTAATTTTAATACCTGCAATAAATAAAGAATTTTATATATTTTTATAATCACTAAAAACTATTTCGATATAAGTAAACATGTAAGCTGCAAATGGGTGTGCTAAGGTTTTTTGGAACCCCTTACGTAGCTGTTTAACGTACTCATAGTCATTTCTGCCATATGCCTTTCGCGTGTGTAAATAGCACATCATCCTTTACGTCTCACTGTTCTGTCGGCTCGGAGTATGTTATAGTTGTCAATTTGCATTTCTTTTTTGTCAACACAAAACTCACAGTTTTCACAGTTCTTCTGGTAGTCCTTTAGATGAGTTTCCGCGAGGCATGCAAAGTCTGCTCCGGTTTCTTGCATGAGTCCTTTCAGGTATAAAACTTTGTCCGGGGAATAATTTGATTTAAGGCTCAGAATGTTGGCTAGGATTATTTTTATTTTTTCTCTGTCGTTTTCGCATACAAGTGTTTCCGATTCGTTTTCTAATGGTGGTGCCGGTTTCGTTGCCTTGTGGTCGTCCGAGAATTTGCCTCTTTTTATCTTTGTTGGTACCTGTTGTCCCGATAACGCATGAAGTGTCTTTCTGCGTTTGTAATATATATATGTGTGTGTGTGTGTGTATATACTGTATTAAATAACTGATTCCACTTTATTTTAAATATAATAATTCTTAATAATGATAAATAATGAATATACAGGTGATAGAGTCAATATAGAAAATAATTTTTAGCACTAATTGATATATTATTAAATGGACTGCCTTGGATAAATATAATATATATATATATATAATATATATATATATATATATTATATATATATATAAAACCTAATAAGCCGACTGGCTGCTTAAGCCAACTGGCGGATTAAGACTTGTAAGCCAGCTGATGCTGTCAAGAGCGCTCATTATGCGCCTGGGTTTCCAGGTGAAGGATGGTCTATTTCTCCTCTCTCCTCTCTCTTTGGTTAGGTTTGGGTTGCAGCTTGGGGGATTCCCCCTTGCTTGCATAACCTTGTTTTTGTGGTACTGGCACCATGGAGGAGGGGGTTGGAACTTTGCAACAAGGGGGAAGGGGGTTGGCACCTTGCAACAAGGGGAAGGGGTTGGCACCTTGCAACAATTGATCAACATTGCAATTGCATATGCACTCGAACATTTTGCGGTCACACTACTAACCTCGTCAATCGTGGTCAATTCATTTTTAATCTCTGTCATTATTTTTAAAGATTTTATTGTGCGCTGCAAACAGCTGCACTCTTTCCTCAATGGCACACAAGTAGTAACACTGGAGACACGCGACAATAATCTCATTTAATGTCCTTTATAATGTAAACAGTCCTTAAACATCACGGTTCATTGTAGTGAAGTCTCTTTAATGCATTAGACATTTCATAGAAATTCAGACGTTTTTCTTCATACAAACTCTGTACCAAATCTCTTCTCGAGCGAGTCTTCGAATGTTTAAAGACACCGTTAAAAGGGACAGAAACGGGACGAAAGCGTTTGCGGCACGCGGCAAGACTTGAATCGGACGACACTTATTCCGAAACAGAGTTTGCAGACGAGGGAACGAGGTCTGAGGTGTTTAAATTTGGAGAAGGCTGATGGGGTGCGCGATGAACCAAAGTTCTAAAATGGTTTTCATTCCCTAAATTTTAATTTTTTAAGAGACCTTCTCTTCTTTATTAAATGGTTGAATTTTAGATTTTCCTTCACATTCGAATCATTTCACTGTTTTATATTTTGATAAAACTACACCAAAGATTCTTTGGTAAAAGTTACCAAAAACCTTTGATGTAAAATCAAAAATACAATCTGTAATTTCACATCAAATGTTTTGGGTGTAACGCTTCACTAATGCAGTGCTAGAAAGGTGACCACTTGTCCGTTTCCTGCTTCAGGAGTGAAAGCCGAGCACCAGCGCTTCAGAGAAGAACCGATGGGCGTTCTCGTCGCGGAAGGAGACACTGTCGAGCTGCGCTGCGCAGTAGATGAACAGAAGGGGAAGGCCCAGTGGACCAAAGACGGCTTCGCGCTAGGTGAGTGAGAGAGAGAGAGAGAGAATTTATTTCCAGGCGAGAATTAAATAACTACGAATGAAATAAAAAACGTTTTTTCTTTTTTCCTTTTTGTAATTTTGTGAATTAGGTGAGTTTTTCCCGTTGTGTTTGACGCTTCAAAATGGAGTGTAAACTTAATTGTACGAGGGCCACTCAATATATTTTGCCCCACCTTTTTTTTTCTTTCTAAGTTTCCTTGTAAGTTCAAGAAATTTTGTACATAAGTAGTTACATACCTTTTTTACAAGTTTTTATTTTTCAACATAGTGTCCATCCTTTTCTACAGCTTTCCTCCACCTCGAAACAAGGGCATTTATTCCTTGCTGGTAAAAGTCCGCTGGGTTGCGCTGGAGCCACCTCTTAACCTCTTCAACAACCTCATCGTCACTCTGAAACTTTCTTCCACGAATAGCATCCTTCGTTGGCCCAAACAAATGGAAATCTGAAGGTTCCAAATCCGGGCTGTACGGAGGGTGGGGTAATACAGTCAAGCGCATTTTTGTGATGGCCTCTCTTGTTTACAAACTGTTGTGTGGTCTTGCGTTATCGTGCAAAAGAAGGACGTCTTCCAGTTTTCTCTCCGGTAGAACTCGCTTTATACGTCTATGGAGTCTCTGTAGGGTAGAAATATATGCCTCTGAGTTGATCGTTTGTTCTTTCTTCATAATGTCCACCAGAATCACCCCTTTCATGTCCCACAAGATGGTGGCCATAACCTTTCCTGCAGAGGGAGCCATTTTGAACTTTTTCTTGCATGGGGAGTCTGCGTGATGCCACTCCATGGATTTGCGTTTTGTTTCAAGTTCAAAGTGGTGTACCCAAGTCTCATCCCCAGTCACAATTCGTGAAAGAAAGTCATCCCATTCTGTCTCGTATCGAACCAACGAACCAACGGGCTTTGTGATCTTCAGTCAGTTCGCGAGGAACAAACCGTGAACACACTTTTGAGTACCCCAGTTGCTGAATTATCGTATTCACACTTCCTTCACTAATTCCAAGCTCCACTGATAGCGCCTTGTATGTGACGCGGCGATTTGATCGAATGATGCTGTTAGCACGTTGCACAGTGTGAGATGTCACAGCCGATGCCGGTCGACCGCTGCGTGGCCCATCATCGAGGCTGGCTCTCCCTCTCTCCGATGATCTCACACGTTTAGACCAGCGTCCAACTGTGCTTCGATCAACAACAGCATCTCCGTAAGCGTTTTGTAGACGTTTGTAAATATTTCCACCTGTTTCCTTCTCTGCGGTTAAGAATTCGATAACAGCTCTCTGTTTACGACGCAAATCACTGTCAGACGCCAGTTTCGAAACTGCGTTAACCATCGGCTTTACACAAGGGCGTTTAGAAGCGGTTTTATACAAGGAGGGGAGGTTCAAACTGGAAAACTCCGGTGATGTTAAGCGCAGAAAGTTCAAACTTACGGCCCAAAAGACATTTCAGCCCCATGGCCTATTATTTTGCTAAGAAAAAAGGGTGTGGCAAAATATATTGAGTGCCCCTTGTACAAGCTCTGTGTAAATATATGTAATATATATAATATATATATATATATATATATATATTATATATATTATATATATATAATTATATATATATATATATATATATATATTATATATATATAATATATATATATGGAAGTTCTCTTTCATTCAGCCTGTCCCAAAGAAGGGTGACCGCTATCAACCCTCCAACTATCGTCCAACTGCTTTGATTTGTTGCCTTTCCAAAGTTTTTCAATCTGTCCTTCATAGGAAGTTTCTTAAACACCTTTCTTCTCACAGTCTTCTTTCAGATCGTCAGTATGGATTCCGCAAGGGACGTTCTACTGGCGACCTTCTTGCATATCTCGCTGACTGTTGGTTATCCTCCTTTCGGGATTTCGGTGAAACCTTTGCTATTGCGCTATACATATCAAAAGCCTTTGACAGAGTCTGGCACAAATCTTTAATTTCCAAACTGCCCTCCTTCGGTTTCTCTCCTTCTATCTGCACCTTCAACTCTAATTTCCTTTCTGGCCGATCTGCAGCTGCAGTTGTAGGTGGCCACTGTTCCTTTCCTAAAGCTATTAACAGTGGTTTTCCTCAGGGTTCTGTCCTGTCACCCACTCTTTTCCTTTTATTTATTAATGATCTTTTAATTCGCACTTCTTGTCCTATTCACTCCTATGCCGATGATTCCACTCTTCACTTTTCCACCCGCTTTCCAAAGCGTCCCTCACTGCAGTCGCTTTATGATTCGCGTAGGACGGCTATGGGGCACCTGGCCTCTGATCTTTCTGCTATATCTGATTGGGGGCAGAGAAAACCTTGTGGCTTTCAATGCCTCAAAAACTCAGTTGCTCCATCTGTCTACTCGTCACAATCTTCCACACGACTATCCCCTTACCTTCAACAACACACAACTCAATCCTTCCTCTTCTCTTAACATTTTTGGCGTTTCCTTTCCTCGTGATCTTCCATGGAAAGATCACATATACTCTCTTTCTAACACAGCTTCCAAGAGGTCAGGCATGCTGTACCGCCTTCGCGGTTTCTTCACCCCCACTCAGTTGCTGTCCCTGAACAGGTGTTTTGTTCGCCCTTGTATGGAGTATGCTTCTCCTGTGTAGAGTGGTTCAACCCACAGAGCCGTACTTGACCGTGTGGAATCAAGAGCTTTTCGTCTCATCAATTCCCTGCCTCTTACTGATTGTCTTCAATCTCTCTCTCTCTCTTCGCTGCAATGTTGCCTCACTCTCTCTTTACTATCGCTATCATAACGGACATTGCTTTTCTGAACTCTCTAACTGCATGCCTCCTCTTTTAAAGAGAGCACGCAGTACCAGACTTTCGACAAATTCTCATTCGTATTCTGTCCGACTATCTAATGGAAGGGTTAATCGGTATTTTCAGTCTTTCATCTACTCAACCGGTCAACTCTGGAACAATCTTCCTCAATCCATCTTTCCTCGTGTCTATGACCTCCAATCTTTCAAATGCAGTGTCTAGGCATCTCGAAAACCACAGACCTTGATTTTGGCTCTCTTCTTCTTCTATAGGAGGGGCGCTTTTGCGAGCATTTGCCCTTGGCTCCTCCTTCCTGCATAAAAAAAAATGCACAAGGGTAATTCAAACAGTATCCGCACTTTTTTTCACAATTTTATTTTCACATCTGATAGATTATAAACACATCACTTCTCAACATAGTCTCCTTGTTTCTCAATACACTTAGTCCAGCGATCTACAAGCTTCCTAATGCCATCACAACAGAATGTTTTTGGCTGTGTGCGTGGCCAGTCATGCAACGCCTCCGTCAGGTCATCATCGCCTTGGAATCGCTAACGCTGTTTTGGGATACACGAGGCCCTACCCTTGAACATTATCTACAGCGTGGAACTACAGTAACAAGTGCATCGTATTCTGACATGCTTCGGAATGAGTTAAAGCAAGCAATTCGCACAAAACGGAGAGGGAGATTGTCGGAAGGTGTTATTCTGTTACACGACAATGCGCGCCCTCATACCGCTGCACAGACTAGGAAATGCCTTCAAGAACTTAAATTTGAAGTTCTCGACCATCCAGCCTGCAGTCCAAACCTGGCACCTTCGGATTTTTACCTGTTTGGACCACTAAAAGACGCTTTGAGAGGTCAGCGATTCCAAAGCGATGATGACCTGAAGGAGGCGGTGCATGACTGGCTACGCACACAGCCAAAAACATTCTTTTGTGATGGCATTAGGAAGCTTGTAGATCGCTGGACTAAGTGTATTGAGAAACAGGGAGACTATGTTGAGAAGTGATGTGTTTATAATCTATCAGATGTGAAAATAAAATTGTGAAAATAAAAAGTGCGGATACTTATTGAATTACCCTCGTGTATATATATACCGGGTATGACAAAAAAAAAAATAGGCCACTATTTTAAATGTATATTTTAAACAAATAATGTAAACAAACTTTAAAACAACCTTTTTCAGGATAGGATCACTTATTTTACACATCATAACAAGAGATGTTCAAAGTGCAGTCGCTCATTCTCTACTCATCGATAGCACTCTTCAGAAATCGTTGCGATATGCTATGCCATTCGTCCACGATTTTAGCTCTAAGTTGTTGAACATTTCGGATTTGATGACCAGGGCGGTAAACCTTTTCGTTTAGTGTTTCCCACACTGAGTAGTCCAACGGATTTAAATCCGCGCTATTGGCCGGCCACATTACAGGTTATATGAAATCAGGGACTGTTTGTCTCAGGTAATCAACTGTGGCTCTAGCGCGATGACAAGGTGCACCATCTTGCTGGAAAACGAAGTTATCACCGCATATTTGTCTAATATCTTGAAAATATGGAACAAGAACATTAATTATTACAGTAAGATTCCGAATCCATTCGTATTCCTGGTTCTACAAAAACTATCCTTGTCTTTCCGAGTTTTGAAAGTGCTGCACCGACCATTACACTAGGAGAAAATCTCTGTTCTCTTAATATCCTTTCAGGTGTTATATCACGTTTCCTTGTGAGAGCGGCATATACATGATCATTCTGTTTATTAATTAGTTTACTAACTGCAAATACTTTCTCATCACTAAACCGTATCGTATGAACTGTGCGCGCGCGGTGAAAATTTAACGAGTAATTGTTGGCAACATAGCAAACGATTTTGCTTATGAATGTCAGTTAAAGCTTGTACTGAAACTCGTTTGTATGCCTTCGAGTTTAGGTTAAATTTTGCTATTCGCCGACCACTCCTATCAGATATTTCTATTTCCATGGCTATTTCATTTGGCGTTAAATGCGTCCCAGGTTCTTCTTGACTCAACATTCTTGTCCTTACGAGATCGATATTTGCTCGTGCTCGAGCCGTTCTAGGCCTCCCACTACCCTTTCTACGCTTTCCATCACCAGTTTCCTTCACTTTGTCTACGATATAATTTAAACCAGCTCTAGTCCATGGCTTATTCGGAAACTCTGTAAGTAATTTTCGTGCTCCCCACCTTTTTCTAACCAACAAATTTTTATTAATAACGTCTTCACGCGAATACGTCGGCATTATTTCTCAAGTTAAATTAGAAATATGGCCTAGCCCATGGTTTAGCTGCTAGACTTTAGCGGTTACTGAAATTTGGGACTAGCCTATTCTTGGTCTATACTCATAGCCTCGATTTGATTTTGCGCTTTTTCGAGCCTTCGTACATCTGTTTTGCTTACAAAAAATTCTTATAATTGTTTAAAATATACATTTAAAATAGGGGCTTAGTTTTTTTGGCCAAACCCGGTGTGTATATATATATATATATATATATATATATATATACACATACATATATATGCGCCTCGGTGGTGTAGTCGTTAGCGTCGCTGACTACGAATCCATCGGCCACGGGTTCGAGACCCGACGGCAGCCTGCGCGCAGCAAAACCCAGCTGTTCATCCTTCCACACAATAAAGAAAGTGGTTGGTAGATAAATGGGTACCTTAGGTGGCCTAGTGGTTAAGACGCTGGGCTGCTGATGGGGCGTGGTTCGGATTCCACGTTAAACTGTAGGTCTAAGGTGGAGTGAAAAGCTTGACCTTCGTCAGAATGAACAATTCGGGCGGAAGCTAACCAAAGGTTACAAAGGTTAAAATATATATATATATATATATATATATATATATATATATATGGGATGAATTTCACGAGTAAACACGTTAAATTAATGGATGACGTACGCCCCCAGGGCAAAGTAAAAAGCGATTCCACACAGAAAACAAAGAATTCTCGCAACCTTTTATACATAGGAATATCATCTGTTGTCTCAAATCACTCAAAAAAAAAATTTCTGTCTAAAGAAGTTATGCATCATTAAAAGAAGTTATATCATCTGCCATGAAGTTTTGATACTCAAAAGAAGGAAAACTTTCGATACAAATGGAAAGCCAATCCAATTATATGTTTCGATATCCATGTGACATAAACAATGCTTTTACATTTGATGTTTTAAAACCTGGAAAGAGAGAACCTGGAGAACCCTGGAAAGAGAGACCCCCTACAATACAACCTAAAATAAAATTATAAATTCTAAATTTAGAAGGTTTTATTTTGAGTGAGAGACGTTTCGTGTATTTAACACAACAACAGCATATATATCTTTCTGATACCCTGCCGTGTCAAACTTGTTCATCCATATCTTTCATGTGGTACATTTCCTTCCTGCTGAAAGTTTGCTCTCATTCAGCCTGTCCAATCTCTTGCCTTTCTAAAGTTTTTTAACCTTTACTTAATAGGAAAAGTTTTAATCACCTCTCTTCTCGCAATCTTCTTTCAGATCGGCAATATGGGTTCCGCAAGGGACGCTCTACTGGCGATCCTCTTGCATATCGCTCTGACTCTTGGTCATCCTTCTTTCAGGATTTTTGTGAAACCTAGGGGTTCAACAAGTGGGATCCCGGGGGTGATTCGGTAACCTTATTTCCTGGGAAAATCGTCACCAGTCCTGGAAAATTACGGTGTAATTTTGCATATCTGAATATGAATAATTTTCGTACAGTTAGTTTGTAATGTTGAATTAGGGCAGCTGCTCCTGTAGCATATATATATATATATATATATATATATATATATATATATATATATGTGTGTGTGTGGTGTGTGTGTGTGTGTGTGTGTGTATATATATATATATATATATATATGATGAATAAAACCACGAAGGGAAAAAGAAACACAAAGTGGTGCTCAAGCGCTTTCGTCTAATGACATCCTCAGGCGCTTGAGCACCACTTTGTGTTTCTTTTTCCCTTCGTGGTTTTATTCATCATAAATATTTTTCACGTGTCACTTTCGTGAAATAATTTTCATATATATATATATATGTATGTAGTGACCAAGTGAAGATGCAGAGACGTTTGCAAACACCTTAGCAATATTCCATCAACACAATTAGCGTTATAACTCAAGGAATTAATACAGAAAAGATACAGTGAGCAGCTGAAAAATAAAAGTTCATCTGAAAATACATTTGCATTTCACAGAACTCGAAAGGATTTATTTGAGTTTCATTCGAGTTTACTTAAAAAAAAAAAGCTCATAAGTGAAAAAGGGTTTAAAAATTGGTAAAATAAAGATTTTGTTTTTAACCTCAACTACATTTATTTCCATTCTGCGGAGAGGAGTTTCAATGATGGGAATTTCGGGGGGGCTGAGGAAATCCCACAACTTTTAAGCATTCCTCTTGAGCAAGGGTAGAGGATTTATTTATTGATTTTTGTAGTTTAGTATCAATGCCCATTTTAACATTACCTATATTATATTATTATTATTATTATTATTATTATTATTATTATCGTCTTTTATAATGTTTTTAAATACATTTCTTGATACTACAAATCTTCTATTAAATACATTTCTAGAATACAACAGCATCATTGTCAAGAACATATTTCAACGTTTTGCTTATTACTTCTGCTATAATAAACGGAATGATACTTATTTATATGTATCATAAAGCGTAATATCAGTTAAGTATTACATAGCTTCATAATAATAATAATAATAATAATAATAATAATAATAATAATAATGTATCTTAACCAAAATCAATAATATTTTTTTTTCTGTGTAATTTTTTTATCGACATTTTCTGGATCCTCTACAGAGGAAGGCCATTCAGGAGGGCCAGAAATTGGCACAGCGCTCAGTCCAGCTAATGCTGGACTTTAACTCCTGTATTGTTATTACCAGAATCATCGGAATTCAAACCCCCAACCTTTTTCTAAAAAAGATTTTTAAAAATGGAACGAATTCTAATCTTTAATTTTTGAGTGAAGAGATTAACCTTTCTATTAAGACCACAAGAAAAATACGGGATTAAAATGACGCCATTTTGTCGAAAATATTTGATTTCTTAAGAAATAAAGATTTTTTTTACGCTGTTTCACAAGGAAGCGTGAATGCTTCTCAAAGATCGTTTTTATCCTTATTAATGAAATGGTTTGCTTGGGTTACACTCATGCCCAGCGAAGGATTCTTTGAGGTAAACTGTTTGCAGCCAAAATAAATTGAGGTATATCCTTCTAAATTAGTATTCAACATTGTAGTACTTTCGTGCAAAGTTGTTTTCTTCACAATTGAATAATAGAATTAAACTATTTTTACCATTTTAATCCTTTAAACGAAACGTAAGAAAAGCGATCTGAAATTAATTCAAGATTCTTATCATAACTTAAGTTGAGGCTGCATGTTTCTTTGACCTTTATTGCAGCATGAGGAAACGATTTGTACGTTTTGAGTTATTTCCGGGTCATAGTTCAGGCTAATAACCTTTCAAAGGGAGTTTAATTTAGAGTCATTTAGAAGTATGGTTGTTGACAACCCATCGAGTGCCAAAATGATTTTCATTTTGAGGTGCTCTGACTTGGAACAGTCAGCTGATGACGGTGAAAGTATTTTTTAATTTTGCTTTTACTCAAAATGTAATTCAAACATTTGAGTCATTCCGGTGTCCTTGTTTTGAAAGTTAATCTGGTTAACTCTGATTTGTTATTCCGCCTGAACGTTCGTTCTGAAGCAGATAAAGTTTATTGCCCCACCTTGGACCTACAGCTTAACGTGGAATCCGAACAACAACCCTCCAAGAAAGTAGGAGATCACAAATTCCCAGACGGGTTTCGATTCAACGACCTCCAGATTAGTTAGCCCAGCATCTCATCCCAGCATGGGTATAACTTGGCCGTATCATGTATCCAGAAGAGTCCATCCAAAGTGTTTTATCACTTATTTTTCTTTTCAAGGCTTTCTCTCCTATTCCAGTTGTCTCGCAAATGACAATACTCACAAAAAAGATGTTGACTTGTGCATCAGAGCGAATGTTTCCTCATCGTAACCAATTCACTCGAGAAAATACAGTAAATAAGAAGATAATTTCTGTAAATTCCATAAATATTTTAGAAAACACGCAGGAGATAAATTTGAATTTCATCGTGAAACCGCTCAGAAAAGGAGTAGTTGTTAGAACTAAAGTGATTATCCTATACACTCAACATTCAAACGTTCAAATTCACTACACTTAATTATCAATACATTCAATTATCCTATACACTCAATACACTTAACGTTCAAATTCAAATTCAATCTTTATTCAGAAAAGAATAAAAGTGACAGAGTTTTACAATTTTTCGATATTTGTTATGACATTCATATATTCACAGTACTCTTATCTGAATATGCCCCAGGAAGCATGGAGGCTTTTTCGGCAAAATTATGGCATTTAGCTTATTTATTATATAAAAATAGTGAAAGTGGCAAGTAACAGTAATAGACATCAAAAAATAATAATATAGCAATAATAATAATAAACACAATATGAAGTTTACAAAATGTTAAATGATTTTAAACTAAATGATTTATTGTATATTTAGTAGAAAATATTACATAAAATAGTGAAAGTGGCAAATAATGGTAATAGTAAAAGGAATAATAATAGCAGTAATAATAGTAAATATTGAATAACCTTTATTGATAAAATAAACACTACTTTTGCAATTTACAATGAGAAAGTTTGAGTCATGAAGGGAAGAAGTAAGTGTGGTATCATCTGCGTATTATATGCAATTTAATGTAGTTCAGCGATAAATGTTGACGTGAAATAGAAATAGTAATGGGCCAGGAATAGATCCTTTTGGGACTCCACTAGTTAGCATCGCCTTGTCGGATAAACTGCCTTCAATCTGGTGTACTGATGGCGATTTAACATATATGATTTAAACCAATCGAGGATATATTCACTTATTCCATATATGTGATGTTTATTCAATAAGATTTCATGCGAAAGTGTATTAAATGCTTTTGACAAGTTGAGGAAGAACAAGTCAGTGTTTTTTTTTGCTGTTTAAGTTCTGGTACACATTTTCTAATATGTTTATGGCATCTTCCGTTGTATGTCCACCTCTAAATCCAAATTGTGTTTTTGTCAAAATATCGTATTTCATTAAGAATTTAATAAGTTTATTGCACACGATTTTTTCAAATACTTGACTTAAAGTTGTCAATACTGAAATGGGGCGATAATTGGATGGAGTGTTTAGATTTCCTAACTTAAATACAGGGCATACTCTTGCTTCTTTTAAACCGTCAGAGAATATACCTAGTGTTACTGATTCATTCATTAGCTTGCTGAGTGGTATTGCAATTTCATCAGATACTAATTTGTATAATTTTACCGGGATCGGACTGATGTCAGAATCTTTATTTTTTAGATTTTTATTGCTAGAGATATATCATATGGTAGGATTAGGTCAAAGAAAAATGAGTCTCGATTTGGTTTTGGCATGTATTGTCGGTAGCGAATGTCTGTATGTCTGTAATTGATATCGAGGATGCAGTATTGGAGCCGATATTTGCAAAGTTGTTAAATAGATTGGCTGTCTTTGGGGTCACTAAAAATTTCCGCCTTGTGTGAGGGATGACAAGAGATTTGTTTTAATATTCTTTGTGTTAATTAACTCTTTCAGAGTGTTCCACAGCCTTTTTGGATTGGATTTCTGTTCATTAATTTTTGAACAATAATGATCTGCTTTTGCTTTCTTAATGACTGCATTAAGTCCGTTGCAGTAATTTTTGTATGGCTGTTCGGAAATATATCAGTTTTCCTAATTTAAAGAGAGTATGTTTGCGTTTAATACTCACAATGAGTGCTGGTGTGATCCACTGGTTGTTGTATTTGGTTTTAGATATTACTTTTGATTTAAGAGGAAAGTTTATATTGAATATATCCATCAATGTGTGTGAGAATGTTTGAAATTTTGTTCCAATGCCATGGTTACTTTGGGTTATATTTGTCCAGTCGAAAGCTGTTATTTCTCTCAGGAACTTTACTTTGTTATTATAGCTGTAAGATCTACAGGCAACTTTTATGGTTTCCTTTGCAGAGAAATGGGTGATTAGCATGGTGTACATCGGCAAGTGATCTGTGATATTTAATATAATTATACCCGAAATGCAGTCAAGCGGGAACCTCACCCAGAGCTGATCTAGTCCAATTTCTAATGTTATTGTGAAGTCTAGTTGGCTTTGTAATAACTAATATAAAACCACTTGTAGTAATGATGTTGTGAAGGAAGCTTGCGTTATTATTTGAATGTTCTTTTGTGAGATCAGTATTTAAATCTCCTGCAATAACACAATTGTTACCAATATAATTGGAGGATAGAATTCTATCGATATTTGTAATAAACGTTGGTACGTTACTAGTTGGTGGTCAGTACATGCCTAAAAGTGAACACTGAGTGTTATGAATAAACATTTCAATTTCAAGTGTTTCTGAGGTATTGTTTATGCTTGTCAGTTCTTCAATAATGGATACTCTCTCATTAAGAGCGTTTATACAGTTTTAATTTTTTGTTTTCTTCTAATTTGTTTATTGTTTCCTTTTTATTCTGTCAAACAGTTTAAAATAAACGATAGCTACGATTACATATATAAAGCTAATTGTTTATTATCACAGGTAAACGCCTGGCACTCCGGCCTTTTATTCACTTGAAATTCCTCGATTCGATGATTCGATGGATGTCGAAAGGAGATCTCGCCGGAGAAGCAACCCTTGATGTGGAGGGAGAAGGCATACCTCTCTCCTGTTCCCTCACGGAGACTCCTGGAGATGAGGGAGTGGGGGATGCCTGTTGTTTTTGTTGTTGTTGTTGATTTTTATTTCCTCTTTTTGGCATTTTTTAAAGTGTATTCGGTTGAAAGTCAGATATTTGTTGACAGTTTTTGAAAGACTTAATGAGAGAATTTGATTCAATTTTTAGATAACTTCTTGCTTTACACTAAGTTTTTATTTACACATACAGTACATGTATAGTTAAAATTCAGTCGTTTGTGCGTATGTTCGTTCGTATGTTTGTTATTTCAGGGTCACGGGTACAGCTTGTGGCCCTGTAGGATAAGGTGGTGTTGGGTGTCGCAAGCAAAATTTGAAGATATTTTTTACATAATATTGTTAGTTAAATCATACAGATTATTTGATGAGATTGTAATTGTGTAATCTTGGTACGTTTACAATTTTGTTGGAGCAGTAACATAATGGATCACTGATTTTAAACACTGTTAATTTTGATAGGAAGAAAGATATTCTCATTACATGTGGGGGACATACATCAAGTGCAACAAAAAATATGTACACATACACATATTGAATTGAGTTGAATTGAATTGAGTAACCTTTATTATTATTAATAAAATAAATACAGTATTTTTACAATTTACAATGACATAAATAATTGTGAAGCTGAACTATTTATTTAATTTAATTTGGCCCTTAAGCTTTAGGCTTTACTGGGCTCTTATTAAAAATAAACAGATAGTTACTATTAATAATACATAAATCATGAATAAGAATTATTAATTAGGGTATGTATTAATCTTAAATTATTATTATCGATATAAACCAAATAAAGTCATTATTGAAAGTATTATACCAATGCTATACAAAGAAATTAATATTATACATGAGAGATAAGAGGTGAACAACCACGAGTAATGTATCTTTAATCCTAGATTACACACGAGAAATTAATTAACAATAGTAATGTACATTAATCCTGGATTTTTATTAGTGTTCGAGATTTCAACTGGTTTTAAATTTACATTCACAATATTTTTATATTAGCACTTAAATCATTCTATAGTTTCAATCCAATGATGGTGGGTAATTTTTGAGATGACGACAATCTAAATTGAAGTTAAACATGCTTTGATCTATTTCTAGTCTGACATGAGTGTATGTCTTGATGAGTTACAAAATATCTATTTACCCTTTGTAAGTTAATGAGTTTGTTCCTACTATACTTGTAAATAAAAATAAACTGTGCTACTTTGATTACATCATTGAGTTTTAGTAGTTTTAGCTCTTTAAATAATGCACTAGAATGATCAAGGAAATCAGCATCAGATAATAATCTTATTGTTCGTTTTTGCATGACAAAGATACTGTTTAAAGCATTGTCAGCGGAGTTTCCCCAAACAAGGGTGCAGTATGTTATGTAAGGAAGCACAAGAGTATGATAGAGTTAATAAAACCTCTTTAGGGACTATATTTCTAAGTTTAAACATTATAGCAATGCTCCTTGAAGTCTTTTTGCAATATAATTTACATGATCACTCCATTGCAAATTCTTATCTAGCATTACACCAAGAAATTTTGTTACAATGTACTCCTTTACAGCAATTTCATCAACACTAAGTTCATCAAGATACACATTTCTTTTATTGTAAAAATTATGAAATTTGATTTACTGGTATTTAGGAAGAGTTTATTGGTGGTCAACCATTTCATTACATAATAAATTCTAATTTAAATATATACTTAACTGAATTAACATCTTTGCAAGAAAAAGACAGTTGTATCTTCTGCATTCATTATGAAGTTAAGTATATCAGATGAATGTGGAAGGTCATTTATATATATATATATAATAAAAATAACAGTGGACCCAAAACTGAGCCCTGTGGTACACCATGTCTGACAAGCGGTTTAGTTAAACAAACCTTATTTACTGATACAAAATGATATCTATTGCACAAATAACTTTTAAACCAATCACTGATTGCTCTTCTAAAGCCGTAACAATATAATTTATTAAGTAGAATATTATGGTCTATTACATCAAACGCCTTACTCAAATCCATAAATATTGATATCATTATTTCTTTGTTCTCTTTAGTTATATTTGCATTTTCCATAAGATTTAAAATAGCCATTTCATTTGTTTTATTATTACGGAAGCCATATTGATTTTGAAATAATAAATTGTAGGATTCTAAATATCGCTGCATTCTACTGTTTACAATTTCGAAAACTTTGCTGAACACAGATAATGAACACACCGGCCTGTAATTTGTTGCTAGTGTAGGATCACGCCCTTTAAAAAGGTGTGTTGTACAACCAATTTTTAGCATTGATGGAAGTATTCCTTTGAAAATACTTTGATTGATAATTTTAGCCAAAGTTACAGATATCTTATCTTTAATAAATTTCAATATAGTTACGGGGATGTTATGAATGTTATTTTTTGTATTTTTTAATTTACCAATAATATTCCTGACATCATTAGAGGTAGCAGGACATAACAAACATAACATAACATAATATAACATCACATGCACATACACATACCAATATCGGGAAGCGGGGCTGGTTCTGCTACTGGCCATTTGAGATGTTCTGGGCCTCTGCCAGAATCACTTTTCATAAACTTCTGCAACAATCATGGCCTCTCCTCAGATTTTCAATCTGTTGAACACCACTCCTTTAAAACTCACTTTCTCTTCCTCACCGAAACTAGGGTGTCTGGAACAATGAACAGCAACCCCTTTTCTGTACCCTCCTACTTTCTCTATACTTAATTTCATTCCAAAAGGTGGATGTTGCGTATATGTAAGCAATCATCTACTGTAACTTGCTCTCGTATTCCCGAACTTGACTCCTCCGAATTCTACACCCTCTGTCTACGGCTCACATGCCAAACTCAAACTAAATACATCTGCGCTCTCGACCTTTCTCCTATTTCTAATGACCATCCAAAAATCTTTGACCATCTTACTTCTAAAGTGGAATACATTCTATCCCACTCTCCTTTTGCTGACATCTCCATGTTCGCCACCACCTTTGACTTTCCTCACAATTCACTGACATTCCTGGTGAACTAGCTTACAATTTCTCTAACCGAAATGACATAGAGTAGATTGTACAGCACCTTCTCGTATCCCCGATCGCCTTGGAGATTGACCCAACATTCTGCATTTATTTCTCACCATTCATCCTTCTTCTTACGCTGTCAAACGTCTTTTCTGTTGGGATTCTCCGACCAAAATCTACAGATCTACAGAAGCTAAGGCAAACAAAGACCCTAAGATCCACTCTAAGGTTAGCCCAAGGAAAGAGTTGGGGGTTAAGAGAAGAAAATAAAGGGTTAAATAAGTAGCAACACCTATCACTCATGGGTTAAAATTCATTCAGAAAAAGAGAAAAGAGACTCACCATCATCATCCGTCGGCCACTGCCGACAAGTCAGAAAAATAGTCGGAAAGAATAGGAAAGGGGTGAAAGATGAAAAGAAGTAAAATAAGAACGCTTACAAACCATGCAAACACAGTCTTAAATCACAGTCATACCATGCAAACTACAGACATGTAAGTAAGGAGAGGATAAGAAAAAAAAAAAGTTGGTAAAGTTAAACAAAAAGTGGGTTAGTTTACTCTACGAGCTACATCTACGTTCATGTTAGTCTAATTTTTTTTTAAATTTTATTGCTGGCATCACACGCTGGCATGTCACAAGCTGGCATTAATCGTCGACTCATCCTCGACCACCACCCCCAGAGCTCCTGTTACTAATTGTTTTTTTTTATTTTAAACAACGTTAATATTTTTAAAATGCCTATCTAAACGGTTCTTAAACATATTAACGCTGGTAGAGTGAACGACTGACGCGGGAAGATTATTCCATTTATCAATTACTTTAAACGTAAAGAAGTTTTTAGCGATATTAGTAATGAAACATCTGCCACGCAACTTAAATCCGTTATTACGAGTATTGCTACTATCGAAAGTGAGCAGTTTGTCAAAATTTGCGTTATCAATGTTATTAACGATTTCGAAAACTTAAATAAGCTCCCCCCCTTAATCTCCTAGTTTCGAGTGAATGCAAGTCTAACACTTTAATCCTATCTTCATAAGACTTGTTGCGCAATGACGAGTTTCGTGGCACGACGCTGAACCCTTTCTAACCTATCAATATCCTCGCGCAAATACGGGCACCAAAACTGAACGGCATATTCTAAATGAGGCCTGACTAGGGACTAGTAAAGGGGCAATATAATATCCTTCGATTTAAATTCGAAATTACGCGCTATGAAGCCTAACAACGTATTAGCTTTTGCGCAAGACTCCAGGCACTGGTTCCTAACTTTTAAATCCTTAGATACGCCTACGCCTAAATCTACTACCTCGTCAACGCTCGCTAACTCTCTATCATCCATCGTGTACGTGTAATTATTGTTACGAGAACCTATATGCAAAACTTTACATTTGTCTACGTTAAATTGCATCTGCCACTTAACCGTCCACTCCATAATCCTATTTACATCGTCTTGGAGCCTATTTCTATCGTCCTCGTTAACAACCCTACCGCCTATTTTAGTATCGTCCGCGAATTTTGACACGTTACTAGTCAATCCTACATCTATGTCGTTAATGTAGATTACGAATAGCAATGGGCCAAACACTGAACCCTGTGGGACACCGCTACCTACATCCAACCACCCCGATTCTCTACCATTAACAACGACCCTCTGTCTCCTAGCACGAAGCCATTCCTCTAACCGGTTAGCTACCTGACCGCGTATACCGTGCGCTTTTACCTTCGCAATTAATCTTCTATGCGGAACTCTATCGAACGCCTTTTTAAAATCTAAATAAATAACGTCAGCCGCTCTATGCCTATCGTATTCGCGCACTATTTCGTTATAAAATTCTAACAAATTAGTTAAACAAGATCTATGGCGTCGAAACCCATGCTGACTACTATTAATCAAATCTCTACTTTCTAAGTGATCGATGATACGATCCCTAACTACCGATTCCAAAAGTTTACCGACAATTGACGTTAAGCTAATGGGCCTATAATTGCTAGCTAGTGTGCGGTCGCCTTTTTTAAAAATAGGCGTAACGTTAGCTAATTTGAAGTTTCCTGTTCTATCGCTCCAATTCGGCAGTTGGATCCTCCCAAGAGGAGACACCTTTGGCACTTTGGCGCCGCTGACTGGGAGAACCTTTAGGCACTACTACTCTGATTTCCCATGGAATAGTTACTGCTTCCGTGGCTGGAGCACAACCAAGTGCACTGAGCGCATCACGGAGGTGATTCTTTCGGGCATGGAGGGATGCATCCCATATTCTATTCCTACTACTGATGTAAAAAACCTTTGGTTTAACTTCACTTGTTCGAATGCTACCCACAAGAGAGAGGAGGATTTCAGAAGGTATCGTCGACATCAAACTCCTGACTCTCACTTAGCTTATATTTCTATCCGGAATCGTGCAAAATCTGTTTTTGACTCGCAAAAAAAATGCCTTCATCAGACAGAAATGTGAAAACCTATCTAATTCTAAGTCTTCTCGGTCTTTCTGGTACCAAGCTAAGAACCTCTCCAACAACTTCTTTTACTCCTCTTTTCCATTACGACGGCTCAGTTGCGTCTCTTCTCCTAATAAAGCTGAACTCTTTGCTCAAACTTTCGCTTCAACTCAACCCTGGATGATTCCGGTGATGTTCCTCCATCTCCTCCTCCCTCTGACTTAACATTCTGGCCTACTTCTTACGCGTTTCTCGTCAAAACTCTACCCTACCCTTGGGTCACTTCTTACGCGAAACGTGTCATCTGGACAAGAGTAAATGCAAAATTTCTGAGAGTATTCGTCTTGACGCATGTAGTGTGTCAGCTGTGACGAGGCACAGATCAACTTGACGCGTTTCGCGCACGTAAGAAGTGACCTAGGTGTAGGATAGAATTTTGACGCGAAACACGTAAGAAGTAGTTCAGAGTGTTAATTATGTCTGAAGTTAGAATCTCTTCCAAAAATGTTTTTTCTACCCTATCTGGGCTCAACTCCAGGAAGGCGTACGATCTTCATGGTGTCCATCCTGTTGTTCTCAAGAACTGTTTCTGTAATTACACCCTGCCTAGACAAACTCTTACTTTTTTGTCTTTCATCTGGTACTTTTCCTTCCTGTTGGAAATTCACTTTTATCAGCTTGTCCCAAAGAAGGTGACCGTTCTCAACACTCCAATTATCGTCCAATAGCTTTGATTTCATGCTTTTCTAAAGTTTTTTAATCTATTCTCAATAGGAAGATTCTTAAACAATTATCTACTCACAATCTTCTTTCAAATCGTCAGTATGGGTTCCGCAAGCGACGCTCTACTGGTAATCATCTCGCATATCTCTCTGACTCTTGGTCATCCTCCTTTTGGGATTTCGGTGAAACTTTTGATACTGCACTGGACATATCAAAAGCTTTTGATAGAGTGTGGCACAAATCCTCAGTTTCCAAACTGCCCTCCTTCGGTTGGTTCTAGGCAAATTTACTCCCGGTAAATTGACTCCCGGTATTTTCGCTCCTGCAAATTCACTTCCCATACAATTTACTCCTGGCAAATTGACTCTCTGTAACAATTTATGAAGATAGATATATTTTTTTGGTTTCCATATAAGGGTTTAATGGCTTAAGCCCCATAGCCACAACCTTTACTTTTGTTTCATTGATCTATAATCATTAAAAATGGAACTTATTTCAATAAGCATAGAACGGATGTCAAAAAAATTTGATGCAAAGGAACGAGCTAATAATTAAAACCATCAGTGGGGCTTACTTTCGTTTTATTGATCTCTAATCACCATTAAAAATGAAACTGAACGTAACCATACCTAACCTAACCTAACGTAAACCTAACCTAACCTAATATTTTTAAAATTTAAACTAATTAAATTTAAAACTACTAGGAAGTGAAATTACCTGGAAGTGAAATTACCTGAAAGTGAAATTACTGGGAGTCAATTTTCCGGAGGGAATTCACCGGGAGTGAAATTACCGGTCACCCCTTCGGTTTTTAGCCTTCTATCTGTGCCTTCATCCCTGAGTTCTTTTCTAACAGATCTATCGCTGCGGTTATACAGTAGATGGCCAATGTTCTTCCAAAACGATTAATAGTGGTGTTCTTCAGGGTTTTGTCTTGTCACCCACTCTATTCTACGACCTAAGTCGCACTTCCTGTCCTACATATTCCTATGCCAATGATTCCACTCTTCACTTCTCCACCCACTTCACAAAGCGTCCCTCTCAACAGACGCCCAATGCTTCGCGTAGGACGGCTATGATACACCTGGCCTCTGACCTTCTACTCTCTCTGATTGGAGCAGAGAAAATCTTGTGGCTTTCAATGCCTCCAAACCTCAGTTCTTTCATCTGTCTGCTCGTCACAATGTTCCACACGACATCTACTTTTCTTCAACAATACACAACTCAATCCTTCCTCTTCTCCTAAGAATCTTGGCATTTCCTTTTCTCGTTATCTTTCCAGGAAAAATTACATATACTCTCTTTATAAAACAGTTTCTAAGAAGTTACGTGTGTGTACCATCTCCGCAGTTTCTACACCCCACTCAGTTACTGTCTCCGTACATGGGTTTTGTCCGCCACTCTATGGAATACGCTTCTCATGTGTGGGGTGGCTCAACCCACGCCGCTCTTCTTGACTGGGTGGAATCAAAGGCTTTTCTTCTCATCAGTTGCCCGCCTCTTACTGACTGTCTTCAATCTCTCTCTTTTCGCCACAGTGTTACATCGCTCTCTTTTTACTATCGCTATTATAACGGACACTGATCTACTGAGCTCTCTAACTGCATGCCTCCTCCTTTAAGGAGAGCATACAGTACCAGACACATTCTCATTCCTTTTCTGTCCAACACTCTAACGCAATGGTTAATCTGCATTTTCAATCTTTCATCTACTCAACCGGTGAACTCTTGAACAATCTTTCTCAATCTATCTTTCTTCCTGTTTATGACCTACAATCTTTCAAACGCAGAGTGTCCAGGCATCTCGAAAACCTTGAACCTTGATTTTGACTCTTTTTTCCTCCATGGGAGTGGCATTTTTTCGGAATTCACCCTTGGCTCCTCCTTCCTGCATAAAAAACAAATATATATTATATATATATTATATATATATATATATATATATATATAATCAAATCCACAAGGAAAAGTGATTCCAAGACCTTTTGTTTATTCAACAATATACTTCGTCAGGGGATGAATACATGAAAGGCTTAGAATCGCTTTGCCTCTTTCCTTGTGTATTTGCATTATTTTTTATTTCACGTGTTTAAATGTAAAATTAGATAAAATTGTAAAATTAGATAATGCAGCGAAATGGGGTTATTTACATTATTTTTAAAAACATAGAAACAAAGAGAAATAAAGATATAGAGATTATACGTAATTAGTTTCAGATATATACTGTATATATATATATATATATATATATATATATATATATATATATATATATATATATATATATATATATATATATATATATATATATATATATTATATATCAGGTTGTAGCATAAATTCTGCTAGATTAGAAAACGGACGATAAATAAATAATAGAATAACCTCAAGATAATGTGAAATAGTTTTAGAAATGTTGCAAAATACACGCGGCGACAGGTTCGCACATGTTTTATCACGATACAGAATGACTTAGGCGAATGTAGGCTTAGGCTAGTGTAGGATTAGGCTAATGAATATTTTCTCTGGTGTTTTTCATACAGTTACAACGCAACCCCTACGATATTACAGTAATTGAAAAAACATGGAGCCCACGAAAGAGCATATTCGACATGTGATGCTGTATGAGTTCCATAAAGGATCTAACGCTAGTAAATCCGCAATAAACATTCAAAGAGTTTATGGAAATGATGTTGTGAGCGAATGGATGTGTAGGAAATGGTTTGAGAAGTTCAGAAATGGAGACTTCAGTCTGAAAGATTATCAACGAACAGGACGACCAAATGAGTTAGATGAAGAGTTGCTGAAAGCAACAGTGGAGAAAAACCCAACGGTAACTGTAAGAGAACTTGGCCTGCAACTCGGCGTTAGCCATATGACCATTCATCGTCATTTCAAGCTGTTAGGAAAAGTAGTGAAAGTTGGAAAATGGGTTCCGCATGATTTGTTACAAGCGAATCTTCAACGAATCGATATTTGCACATCACTGCATTCTCGGCAACTGTAGGCACCGTTTTTGAATCGGATCGTCACAGGGGATGAGAAATAGGTCCTCTATAACAATATTAAGCGTCGACATCAGTGGCTTAGCCGTGAAACAAAGCCTGAACCTCAACCAAGGAATGGACCCCATCCAAAGAAAATTTTGCTATGCGTTTGGTGGGATATGCAAGGAATTATTCATTTTGAGCTTCTGCCAGATAACCAAACAATCACAGCTGAAGTCTACTGCCAACAACTCCAACGATTGAAGATGACATTACAAGAAAAACGTCCTGCATTAATTAATCGTCGAGGTGTTCTATTCCACCAGGATAACGCGCGCCCTCACACTGCTCGAATCACCACTGCCCAATTGGAGGCATTTGGTTGGGAAAAAATGCCTCATCCACCTTATTCTCAGGACATCGCACCTTCAGACTACCATTTATTCAGAAGTCTGCAACACCACCTAGATGGACAAAAGTTGCAATCCAGGGAAGCTATCGAAAACGAAGTGATCGCTTTTTTTTAACTCGAAACCAAGGGATTTCTTCGAACGTGGCATAAAAAACTTTTGTACAGGTGGGAGGAGGTTATAGAAAGAGAAGAAAATTATATTGATGATTAATTTGTCATTGTCATTTAATTTTTGTTGTGAATAAACTAAAAATTCGAGTAAATTTGTCCTTATAAGTCCTTTAATTTTTGTTCTGAATCAACTAAAAAATTGAGCAGAATATATGCTACAACCTTATATGTTACAGGCAATCTGTGTAACTAGGGATTTCATGAAATCCATAAAATGTTCAGTAGGCCGGATCGAAATTTTATATTGAAAAGGTACATATTGTGAGGGGATTGAATGGAACAGAGGAAACCCCTCATAAATTATTTTCGCTGTTTAAAGCCTCCTACCCCTGGCACAAGTTTTCACTTTTTGACCTATATTGAAGAATATTCCATTTATACGACTTACTCTACATTCAGGTTTTTTGACGAAAAAAATCTTTATTAACGTATAATATTTTATTTAATAATGTACAGTATTGGGAAAACTAATTAAATACAACAATATATTCAGAAGAAAAAATTAGAGGCATAATAAATGTGCTAAAATTCAATTCACTTTTTCATTGTTCCTTATCACATCAAAAGGGAAGAAATTTTCAATATCATAAGGAAATTTTATTTCATATGTTTCTTACTCATTCCACTGGGCCTTCCATTCAAACTTGGGCAGTTTTCGCCTTGATTCTAATGAGTTTAAGAAAAACTTTTGACGGTTGTCATATTCTATTCTTTCCTGACATGCTTTTGTTACTAGGTTCACTGCCATTTCCACACTTTGACTGTGGCATGGAAAAGAAACTATCTCCAGTGGCTTACATCGAGCCTGTAGTAGCTCATCGTCGCTAAAATTGTTTAGCAGCGGTGGAGGAGTAATGATCTCTTTTTGCCAATCGATCATCTCGGTGTAGTCAGTAGATTGGAAATTGAGGGTTCGAGGTAACTCAAAGTTTCTGGTACTTGAAAATCCTGTTCTTGAAAGGATGATTTTCTGAATAGCTTGCTCCCTAATTTCTAGTCTCTTGTTAGTTACCATTGATATGAGTATATTTTGTGGGTGGGCAAAGTAGGCGTTATTCTTTAATACTGGTTGTATGATTGATCTATGTTGTTCATCTAAATTTCGAAGCAAGCACATTAAATGCCAAAAGTTATATGCACCATCAGTTGCATTAGGATGAGATTTTATCCAAAACCACCGTGGAGCATAGAACTGCATAATAATCTTGAATATATCTTGAAGGTTTTTATCGGATTTGGCGTTGAGGTATATAATCGAAGGACCCTGTTGGCCAGAGTTAACCAGCGAGTATGGTGAAGGGTATCTGGGTATCGAGTGGGCAGATCTTGAGAAGTGTTTCCAGTTTGCACTGCTAGACACATATCATAGAGATATCTTTGATCACTACTTATCTCCTTCACAACATTTGCTGGAATTTCTTTAATGTTTCCCTTTAAGCGACAATATTTGACTACCTCCAATTTTGTTAAATCTGTTTTCAGTTTATTCCCAATTGAACCCACAAAAGTATTTGGACCTGTTGTTTTACCATCAATCGCTTTGTAGACGTACATAAAAGGCAGCTCATTCAAATGCAAGAGGCGCATCAACCAATGCACTGGTCTGTTAGATGAATTTCAACCAGTTTTATGGCTCCACCAATTTTTCCTGTATTTACAGGAGTACTATCACACAGTATAGCTTTGATAGTATCTGTGCTGTTCGAGTCAGTAATAAGAGTTATCAACTCTTCTGCTATGCAGCGAGCAGTTCCATTATTTGGTGTGATATGGTCTACATAGATGCTTCCAGGTTCTTTCACAATAACATAGTGTTCTTCTTTTATCTTTTCACTTTTAGTTAATGTGTTATCTTTCCTTCCATCAAATCCAAAGCACTCCATCTTCAGATTTTCGGGTTTAGACCTAAAAGTATTTGTTTCACCCATGCGATTTCTTTCTCTTTCTAATTCTTTCTGTCAAGCATGTTGGTGTGGTTATGGATCCCCATATCTTTTAAAACTGCATTAACTATTGCAGCTGCAGCTCTACAACTTACACGATAAGGATCTGCTGGAGTGCCTGTTCTGAACATTCTCAGTCAATTTTAAATCGGCCTCATAATCTATATCCTGACTCTCTGAATCTATCATACATCCATGTCTTCTTCGGTATTTTCTATAAATTCCGATGGTAAAACAATGGTGGCTTCAGTAATTTCTTGTGCTTTTAGTTGACGGTTTTGTACTTCTTAGGCTCTTGCTAAAGATCTCTTCTTTGTTGAACTAGCTATACGATCAAATGTACTAACTGATTTTTTCTTTGTTTTTGACCCACAAAAGACTCCCATTCTGCCATTGGTATTTTATCCTTACACCTGCAAGATTTCCTATCAATTCCCTTATCGTAGCTTCACAAAAAGAAATATCAAACATTTCATCATACTGAGCTACTTTTAAGGCAAAACTTTTATTTCTTCGATATAACGGCACCTTGTTCAATTTGGTGTTAATCGTAGGAAAAGAAAATTTCATCCAAATGTCTTCAATATCTTTTACAACAACCCTGTAACAATCATTAGCAGTTGCTGATCCTTTTGATTTAGGTTGTTCACGACGGCGCACAAAAAGGTAGTGTCTCACAACATCTGCTTTTGAAGGAGTCATGGCTGCTGGGAATTCCGTTGGATATCCAAAGGCTGCATTTGAAGACTTGCTTCTAGTAGTCATAGTTTATATTCAGAAGTAAAATCAAATTATATGTAATTTATAATTTATGATAATTCAAATTATAATTAAAGCAAATGCAAATTATTTCTATTTATCTGAAAAATTATTTCTGTTTATCTGAAACAAAAATATCAAGCATTAAACAAACAACTTATCATGTAACATATAACAACATTAAACATATGCAAATATGAAGGTCAAAAAGGGAGAAGGGGCATGTGATAGGGGTAGTAGGGTAGTACATGCTTGATTTTTTTAATATTTTGTTAAAGTGATTAAAAAAACCTTCTCACATAGTGAACTTTTTAAGAAATAACATTTTTTCCCATTTAAATCTATGCAAATATGAAGGTAAAAAAAAGGGGGGGTAATTGCTAGGGGTAGCAGGGGTAGCACATACTTGATATTTTAATATTTTGTTAAGATAATAAAATGAAACTTCTCACATAGTGTACTTTTTAAGAAATAAAAACATTTCTCATTTTCGACCCGGCCTAATGTTCAGGTATTTCATGTGAGGTTAAGTCGTGATAGTTTTGTTAGTTTTAACGAAAATATCACGATTTAACCTTATATGAAACCCTTGAACATTTTAGGGATTTCATGAAATCTCTATTTACACAGATTCCCTGTAACAGACTATATATATATATATATATATATATATATATATAATATATATGAGTATATATATATATATATATATATATATATATATATATATATATATATATATATATATATATATAGAGTATATATATATATATATATTATATATATATATATATATGGGTGGTTCATAAAATCTAACTTTCGATTTTTTTAGCTTCCACCCGCCTAATCTGTGTCACTATAACAGAAAATAAATTGTGAAAAATTTCACTTACATCGGTGCATAATTAGTGGTCGCTCATGGGGTTATATGTTCTTCTCTGAGTCACTCATTACTATGATCTATTACAAGTGCTAATGTTAACCCCTCCGTCTATGGCCTTGGTCGGTTCGGAGTTGACGGGGGTTCTGGTTAGGTGGCAGTAACGGATTTGTTACTCGCAGTAGTTTCTTCTATACTACTCTCCGATTTCTTCTTGTCGTAGATCGGAGGATTCTGTAGAGCTCTCTGAAGGCCCCCGATTCTTCTTGTAACGTATCCGGAAATTATTTTTCTCTATTTTAATGACTAAGTTCTTTGATGAGAGCAAAGCTCGAAGGAGAAGATAAAGACTTTTTCTTACGGTAATTTACTGCTAAAATGTTACAGGTAATCCTCAACCTCTAAGTTAGATCAACCTAATCAGAATAATCATTAATCATGGGAGAAATTTTGTGGGTTTATATACCCAAGTTTTGCTAACATAATTATTATTTAATGTTGACTTGTTTCGTTTCTATTCTCTATAGGCTGCATTATTTTTGCACAATATTTGTAGATAAGGTAATTTTTTTTAGCTGTGGCAACGTCTAAACCAGTGATGCACAAACCCTGGCCCGCGGGCCAAATGTGTCCCCCACGGGTCTTTTCAATTCAATGAAAAAGTTAGAATATAAAAGTGACCCAATTTATGACTTAGATGGAAAGTAAGTAGGCTAATACATTTAGTTATTTTCTTCGCTTGACCCTCACATCAAAAAAGTTTGTGCACCACTGGTCTAAACAGATAAACAAGATATTTGAAGATGAAGCCATATTTATATCTTAAACCGCATATTGACAGATCTGATGTTATCATGATCTGCCGAGTTAACTAAAAATGGACATTGAATTATGCATTTTTACACTAAAACATGCATATGAGCAAAAATTAAAGGTTTAAGATTCACAATTAAAGGTTTAGGCAAGACATAACTTCATCTTTTATAACGAAGCGAGAATGTATACAAAAAACCGAACATTGTAAAATTTAATCAGGTTTCATTATTAAGCTAAATTTAAAAAAATGATTAAGTAATTTAAAAAGAAACAATTCACCAATTATTTGACAAAAATAGAAAGCAAATCAAAAATTTTATCCAAACTCGCGTTAGGCGATTTCGGTCCTTATGTAAAAATGAATATATGAACGTACATACATATGAATATAAGTATTATATGAATGAATATAAGAATATATGAATATAGGAATTATTCATTGTTCATTTTTACACTAATTAATGCCGTTTTCTGCTCTTTTACAGGTTGCAGCGTTAAATATAGCCATATGAAATAGATTTTAATAGATATTGGTATACATTGGTTTATATTGGTTATATTTACTTACGGTGCCAGTCATGTCAAAAACACGTGGTTTTTACTTGTTGAACAAACCGGACCAAAAAATTTTAGGCAGCAAACTACCTTCAAATGGTCAGGTCCTAGGTGTTTTTTTGCACTATCATGTTGTGAATAAGAAAGACACCAAACAAAGCGCCGAAGAAGTGTTGGAAGAAGTTTCCATTTTGGGAAAGAGCCCGCATACTAACTCGCCAGAAGGACCACTGTTTAGAGAAGCTTTTGGTCTTGTTCAAAGAGTGGCAGGCTTTGAAAAAGAAAAAAGGAAGGCGAAATCCAAAACAAGTTCAAAACGAGACGTCTTTCAAAAGCAAGCTGAACAATTTGTTCGACATTGCACATGGAAACGCTCTCCAGATGATCCAGTTTCAAGAAGATCGCGACTTCCTTCTCATTCAAAGAGAGCCCGGTCGGCGTGGCACAATGGGCTCCGTCGACAAAAAATTGGCGGAGAAGGAGCAGAAGGTTGCAAAGCGGAAAGCAGAGGAAGACGTCCAAAAGAGGAAAGCAGTCGAAGAACAAGCCTCGACATCCCAAACAGCCGAACTTGCTTCTTCAAGCTCTGCCGATGACGAGTTTCTTGAGGGAGCCACTGGAGGTTATCCTTCTCCCCCCAAAAAAAAGAACACACCAGACCAAGAATATTTTCAACTCAGAATTATCTTCAGTCTTAGACAGGACGGGGGCGAGTGACCGGATGGAGCTCTACATTTTATCGGAAACAGCTCGCAGCCTTGGCCAAAACCTCAAGGAACTGACTCTCAGCCGATCCTCTGTGAGGCGCAGTCGAGAGTATCATCGCAAGCAGCAGGCTGAATCGATCCAAAAGGATTTCATTCCGGACCAGTGGTGATGCACTGGGACGGAAAGCTTCTGCTAGACCTTACCAACAACGAGCAGGTGGACCGGCTTCCCGTCTTAATGTCCACCTCAGATGGCAACTGCCAGTTTGGGAGTGCCAAAAATAGCTTCGGGAAGTTGGCAACAGGAGGCACAAGCGGTGTTCGATCTCTTGCAACTTTGGGGACTAAGTGAAATGGTGGTGGGGATGTGTTTCGACACTGTCACTGCTAACACTGGCCATCACTCAGGATGTTGTTTGCTCCTAGAGCAGAAGTTGCAGAAAGAGCTGCTCTACTTTGCATGCAGGCATCATATCATGGAACTAGTTGTCGCCGCCGCGTTCACGGCGTGTCACGACGCAATTTCTGGTCCTAAATTCTGTTATTCAAGAGATTCCAGCAACAGTAGAACTACATCGACAAAAGCAAGATCCAAACAGGTGTCGACGACCCCACTGTTGGTTCATCCCTATTACCAGTCAGAGAAGAACTTTTGAAGTTCGCCAAAGACCAAATCCAGCGCGAAACGTACCGAGACGATTACAAGGAATTTTTGGAACTCGCCATTGTCTTGGTGGAAATCTTGAATCGCCGATTCGATTCAAGCGCCCAGGTGCGATGCATCACGCTCGCTGGATGTGCAAGGTCCTGTATTCTATCAAAATGTAGCTGTTCCGGAAGAAATTGCAACATCTCACACCGAAAGAGAAAACATGCTTGCAAGACATGAGCATCTTCGCTGTGACAGTCTACCTGAAGGCATGATTCACTGCTCCGATGGCCGCTTCCGCTCCAGCCCAGGACCTTTGCCTCTTGGAATTATTGAGGTCGTATCCATACTAGAAGACCTCCAAAGCAGCCAGTCAGAAGCTGGCAGGACAGCTTTGGTACCTCTCTGAGGAAATGATTCCAGTGGCCTTCTTCGATGTCGATGTTCCATCTATAACGAAACGTCGGATGGTCGCAGCCCTATACAAGAAAGAGGTTGGAGAGCAGTTTCCAAATTGTGTCAATCCGCCTCTCAGTTCGTCTTTGGAGAGCCTTGTGACGAAGAATTCGATGAGGTTCTTCGAACGAATGCAATTGTCTGCAGGTTTCTTGAACAAAGATCCGGATGAATGGGAAAAAATGGAGGAGATTCAGGCGGCGCTTAGGGTTGTGGAAAACCTCAAGGTGGTGAATAACCACGCCGAGCGAGCTGTGGCCCTCGTCCAACAGTACAGCGGCCGCCACACCAAAGACGAGGAGCAGCTGCAGTATCTGCTGCAAATAGTGTCAGAGCATCGTCGGAAGTTTCCGGATAACAGAAAAAGCTCTTTGACTGGGCGACAATGAGTGGGTGCCAACCATGACACCCCCGTCGTAGAACGGATAGTACTCATCTATCAGCTCGTGGATGGGGGGGGGCCCAGAGGCGGTGGAGCTGTAGTGCATACCATATAATACCTATTACAGTGATAGAAGGATAAATTTTGAAACTCGTGAGCGACCCCTAAATATGAACTGATCGAAACGAAAATTTACCAGCAACATTTTCTCACAGAACTTCACAACTTCAGTGGGTGGGAGCTAGGAAGTATTAAAAATAAATTTCCCTTATATAGTTATAAACCACCCTATATATATATATATAGTCATGCGGTTTGCTTCTACAAAGCTTCAATTTAATATTTAGGAGAAATCCAATGACAAGGAGGAATGTAAATGCCATGAAAAGTCTTCTTTAATGCGCAACGTTTCGAGCAATACGCTCATCATCAGGCTAGATAATAACAATATGAAATTAGAATCAATAAATAAATGTGAACAAGACAAAATAATTTCTATAAAAAGATTAAAGAAGAGGGTTAAATTCAAAGTTATAAAAGTTTACATATAAAATTACAAGAATTTTAAAAGCTATTTTTAAATTACATATAGTAAATTTGAAATTAGTACACTGGAATAATAACACTAATACATGGAATAATTAACACTAATACAATGGAATAATTAACACTACGAACCTTTCACTGCTGGTTCCGAGGCACGAGTAATTTAAAAAAAACAAAACAGGAAACAAGCTATGGGTTGGGCGGTTGGAGTTATAAGTTAGGGGAGGGGGGATTATAAAAAATTGGGGTGGGGGAGGGGAGTTGGGAGGGGGGGTTCATACAAAATTTAGAGGGACAGCTGAGGAATCCACGTTTAGAGAAGGGGTCAATGTTTTAATATAGAGAGATTCCAAAATTCTAAGTGAGTTAGGACAAGAATTACAACCGAGAATTTTAAAATTATCTAAAGTGACATCAGTTTTACATTTTATACTGTGTTCCCGAATACTGGAGGCTTCTATTTATTAAAATTTTACCTGTTCGGCAACTTATTCCCATATGCGAATAAAATCTAGTCCTGAGGGAGCGCACGGTGCTGCCAATGTAAGTACCAAGGAGACACCTTGGGCAGGTAAATAAATATACAACACCGCTACGCAACGAATCAGGAGTTCGATCCTTCGCTGAGAAAAAGCTACCTAAAGACATTTTGTTAATAAATATAATGCGAAAAATCAGTATGATAAAAAATTTTCTTAACAACTTTGTAAATTTAAGTTTAAATTCTTTATTCATGGGACCCATTTCAGGTACCAAGAAATATTTTATATCTTTAGGCACTGAAATACAAGAAAGTTGAGGGCTATAAACATTATTTAAGAAAGATCTTATTAGTTTATCTACATATTGAACAGGAAAACTATTATTGGTAAAATATGATCTTAAATTATTAAATTCATCGTTTAGTAATGTAAAACTAGAGGTCAAATTATATCCTCTGAACAAGAGAGTTTTAATACACGACATCTTATAGTTAAAATCAGTAAAACCCTCTTCTTTTAGTCTTTTTATAGAAATTATTTTGTCTTGTTCACATTTATTTATTGATTCTAATTTCATATTGTTATTATCTAGCCTGATGATGAGCGTATTGCTCGAAACGTTGCGCATTAAAGAAGACTTTTCATGGCATTTACATTCCTCCTTGTCATTGGATTTCTCCTAAATATTAAATTGAAGCTTTGTAGAAGCAAACCGCATGACTATATATACTCAAGGTATGGACAAGATGGCCTTAGGGCTTCTCGCCATGTTTGGAAGACTTCACGAAAGCTTCTCAAGTCAAAACTCGATTGTTATTTTCTTGAAATGTGTCGTACCTGCAGGGTTTTCCCGAAATTCGTTTACTTCAAACTTATCGTGACAATCTATATGACTCTGAATTTTATCAATCTTCCCTGGAATATTTATTAAATAATGAAATTAATTATAAAATCAAAATTTCAGACTCGCATAATAAGTCGCTTGAGCTTCATATAATTACCCTTAAAAATACCCTTTCGTTGTTGGATTATTTATTAATAATTTCTCTTGTACAGCGTGAACTTGAAAAGTTTCATTCTACCATTTCTGAAACTCATGAACGTAAGTTAAAGGCCCTGGGCCTGAATTCACCTAATTTTTTCAATTCTGATAAAGTAATTTCGAATTTTTCTAGTTACACCCTATCCCCTCGGGAAAGGTTTTTACTCTCACTTGGCTTGCAATTTAAGCTTCCGTTATTTCAAATATATAAGCCTTCGTTTTTTCTTTACTTTGAAAAATTTTTTAATGGCTTGAAAAATGTTCCCCATGTCGGTGATTTCAATAATTTTAAATGTCAGTTTGCTAATTTAACTCATGAATTTTTTCACAAACTTAGAAACCTTAAATTTAAATCTTTCATATTTAAGAAGAGTGACTTGCAGGTTATTAAGAATTTGGCAAAGAACCAGGAGATTGTTGTGACTAGACCGGACAAGGGCAACGGAGTTGTTATTTGAATAAATCTGATTACATAAATAAAACTAATGAAATCCTAAGTGATGTTAGCAAATTCAAACAAATTCTTGAACCCGTCAATAAAGTCATTTTAAGGTTGGAAGACCAAGTTAATAGATTTTTGTCACGATTAAAGTCTTTAAAGATAATAAAAAATGATACTTACTCTCAGTTGTTCGTATCTGGTTCTAATCTTGCTCAATTATACTGTTTGCCTAAAATCCATAAAGTTGGAACACCTCTCCGTCCCATTTTAGCTTCGTATAACTTGCCTACCTTTCAATTGTCAAAATTTGTTGTTGGTCTCCTGTCACCTTTTGCGAAAAATGCTTATACTATAAATAACTCTTATGAATTTCAAAAAGATCTTCTTAGTAAGAATTTCGATTCAAAAAAGTTTTTTGTCAGTTTTGATGTAAAGTCGCTTTTCACGAATGTACCTGTATCAGAAACTATTGCCATTATTTTAGATAGGGTTTTTAGCTCTGATGATAGTTTTCATGGTTTTTCATGTTCTTATTTTAAGGAACTTTTAGAATTGGTTTTTAAGCAATGTTATTTTACTTTCAATAATAAGGTTTACCAACAAATTGATGGTGTTGGGATGGGATCACCCGTCGGACCTCTATCAGCTGATTTTTTTATGACTCATTTAGAAAGTGTAATTTTTAGACAATCTCCCACTCATTGTAAAACAATTTTCTATCGACGCTTCGTTGATGACTCGATAGCTGTTTTTGATAATGCTGTACAAGCGCAACAATTTTTTAACTTCTTAAATTCTCTGCACCCCAATATAACTTATACAATGGAAACTGAGAAATATGGCTCCCTTCCCTTTTTAGATCTTTTAATTTCGAAAAAGGTGATTCTATTACTACATCAGTTTACAGGAAACCCACTTTTACTGGTTTGGGCATGATTTCTTTAGTTTACTGATTTTAACTATAAGATGTCGTGTATTAAAACTCTCTTGTTCAGAGGATATAATTTGACCTTCTAGTTTACATTACTAAACGATGAATTTAATAATTTAAGATCATATTTTACCAATAATAGTTTTCCTGTTCAATATGTAGATAAACTAATAAGATCTTTCTTAAATAATGTTTATAGCCCTCAACTTTCTTGTATTTCAGTGCCTAAAGATATAAAATATTTCTGGTACCTGAAATGGTCCCATGAATAAATTTATTAAACTTAATTTACAAAGTTTGTTAAGAAAATTTTTTTATCATACTGATTTTCGCATTATATTTATTAACAAAATGTCTTTAGGTAGCTTTTTTCTCAGCGAAGGATCGAACTCCTGATTCGTTGCGTAGCGGTGTTGTATATTTATTTACCTGCCCAAGGTGTCTCCTTGGTACTTACATTGGCAGCACCGTGCGCTCCCTCAGGACTAGATTTTATTCGCATATGGGAATAAGTTGCCGAACAGGTAAAATTTTAAATAAAATAGAAGCCTCCAGTATTCGGGAACACAGTATAAAATGTAAACTGATGTCACTTTAGATAATTTTAAAATTCTCGTTGTAATTCTTGTCCTAACTCACTTAGAATTTTGGAATCTCTCTATATTAAAACTTGACCCCTTCTCTAAACGTGGATTCCTCAGCTGTCCCTCTAAATTTTGTATGATACACTCCCCCCTCCCCAACTCCCCTCCCCCACCCCAATTTTTTATAATCCCCGCTCCCTTAACTTATAACTCCAACCGCCCAACCATAGCTTGTTTCCTGTTTTGTTTTTGTTTTAAATTACTCGTGCCTCGGAACCAGCAGTGAAAGGTTCGTAGTGTTAATTATTCCATTGTATTAGTGTTAATTATTCCATTGTATTAGTGTTAATTATTCCAGTGTACTAATTTCAAATTTACTATATGTAATTTAAAAATAGCTTTTAAAATTCTTGTAATTTTATATGTAAACTTTTATAACTTTGAATTTAACCCTCTTCTTTTAGTCTTTTTATAGAAATTATTTTGTCTTGTTCACATTTATTTATTGATTCTAATTTCATATTGTTATTATCTAGCCTGATGATGAGCGTATTGCTCGAAACGTTGCGCATTAAAGAAGACTTTTCATGGCATTTACATTCCTCCTTGTCTTTGGATTTCTCCTAAATATTATATATATATATATATATATATATATATATATATATTATATATATATATATATATATATAGGGTGACCAGATTTTTGCGATCCCAATGCGGGACGGATCCATTAGTACACTAATATACTCGTATGATATCTCGATAACACTCCACAGGTCAACCAATACCTTTTAAAAGCATTTTGCAGCACTCTATAGGCATTTTACTTTATCTTTCAAAGATATATAACGGACAAATAATTGTACTACCAAAAAGTAATTTTATATAGTTTACGTACCTAATTTATTGAAAAACATTTCATTTAATTGTACTTGGCACTGGAATATATTTTCTTAAGGAGAGGTATTTCTTTGTTCAGATATTCACAAAATTCAAGGCAACTCATCTCGTAATTACATATCGTTAATAACGCTGCTTTTAGAGTATTTATATTTAACCGACTTTTTTCTTCTGTCCAAAAGTTATTCATTATGGAAAATACCCTCTCTGTTGGAGCATTTTATCCAGGTAAACTCAAACAGAATTCTATTACCTTGGAAATGTTTTCAAAGGGAATTTTCTGACTCTTGAAATGTGTAAATATTTCTACCCACCTACTGTCAACTTCCAGTTCCATGTCATTCCATTCTTTAATTCCTTCTGATGTCACAAAATTTTTTACACAAGTTACTTCATCAAATAATTCACTGTCATTTAAAGGGAAATCGGACTTCCTTTCAAGAATGAATTCGATGCTTTCTTTAACTTCACTCCAGGAGATTAAGTTGCGAAGAAGACTCCAATTAAAAATTTTTACTTCTTCAAAATGCTGACACCACTTATTCAAATATTCTACACACATAGCATAGAATGAAGAAGATGTATTTTCGAAACTTTCTATATCCTTTCCTTGTCTCTCTAAATCCTTTAACATTTTATCCACAGTTAAGGGTAAAAATGACTCGTTTTCTTTCAGTTAATTTTAGCTTTAAGTTCTTAAGAATACAGGCTATTTCTGGCAAGGAAGCTTTTTGAGATTCAACTTTTAAGATGCAATCATGGAATAATGAACTCTGATTGTGTACAAAATACAGAAATGCCTCAGCATAAGAGTTCTCAAAAAACTGTCTGAGAGTAGTAGAACATTTTTCATGAGACTGAAAATACACTTTCAAAGGTTTGAATAGCCGAAGAACCCTTTCGATGGCTGGCTTCAAAGCCAGCCACCTGGATTTACTGTATCCTAATTTATTTTGAAACTCCACGCCAACAAAATCACATATATCTTTCAGTTTTTCCACTGTGACTGTATAAATGTAAAAGAATGAGTAGATTTTCACAACTATCACTTCCACATCAATAGGCAGACAGTCACATGAACTTTTCATGCAGTTATTCAAAATATGGGCTGGACAATTGACACCAATTAATTTTCTACCCAAACTTTGCTGTAGCCTGAAGAAAACATTATTTTTGCCACCTTTTGATGACTCCCCAAAGTTAGTGTTTGTATTGTCAGCACATAATGCCAGTATTTTATTTGTCAGCTGATGAGAATCTAAAGTTCTGTGTATGAAATTGAATATTATTTCAGATGTCTCTCCAGCTAAACTTGTCACCTCTAAGATTTTTACCTTAACTCCCTTTGTTGGTAAAAAATACCTAACCATTAAAAGGCATACTTTGACATTTCCATGGTTCGTACAATCACCGTAAATTGCTATGCAGTTTGAAAGTGAAAGGTCGTCTTTTAATGATTGCAGAACATCAGGTTGAAAGACATTAGTTAAAATTGCCCCTATTTTAGTACGAGGGCAAGAAAATGTCTTATTGAAGCATCTTCTGATTAGTTTTGAAGTGCAGTCTGTAGATCGAAAAGATAGGTTGTGTTTGATTGAATGGTAAGTCCAGGCATCAGCTTGTTTATGCTTAGTAGAGTTTAAATGACGTTTAATGTCACATTTCCCACCACTTGCAATTGAAAAAGTAGAAAAACATTTAATACATTTCACCATGCTCTCACTCTTTACTTTTTTAATAAAAGGATATTCTTTTTCTAAATCTTCATTGAAAGTGCACTTTCTTTTTGAAGTCATTTTTAAAATGTATGGGTACTCTGACAATTAAATAACACGTCAAAACCATTATAATTCAAAATTTTAACTGACGAGCGTCGGCCATCGAGGTCTGTCGTACTGGAAGTTTCAAAAACGTTTTAAAACGTTTATGAGGGGATGCGCGGATGCTAGATCTACGATAATGAATACAAATTACATTTCATTTGTACGAAAATTGCATAAATACAAGAATGCGGGACAATGCATTGTCCCGCATTGGTCAATGTTTTTTGCGGGACAGAAACTCTAAATGCGGGACTGTCCTGCAAAATGCAACACGTCTGGTCACCCTATATATATATATATATATATATATTTTTTTTTTTTTTTTTTTTTTTTTCAGCTAAGGCTACGCATTCTTATTTTGGGGATATAAAAAATGAAATATTTAAATACTTTGCAAATATAAAATCTTGACAGACTTAGGTATTTTAACCTTTTACATTTTACTTTCATCTTTTCATTTATTTTTATTTTTATTTTGTTATATAGGAATATAAATTAGCTTATTATTATGGAAATAAGAGAGAGGATATAGTGCTACGGTTTGAAAGAGCTAATGAATTTTTCTTTCAGTTTTCTCTAGAAGGCTTTTATCTCCTGACGGAGGGTGTTCCAGATGTTTCTGTCTTGTGGAAGATAAGGATCTAGTCGCACAATTTAGAATGTAACTTAGTTTTCTGATGTACAATTGCGCTCATTATTCGTAGGACACTCTTGAGGACAGATAGCAACACCTGGCATATATTTGTTGTGTGTACTACAAACGGTTGTAACATTTTATGAATGAATCTGGCGTTTAGTGAGTGAGCGCTGATTGGTTGGTTGACTCATTGCCAAATGTCTTTAGAACATAATTATTTCCGTTCATCACTCTGGTTTACATATTACTAAGGAAACATAAATAAATAATTAAATGTAAATTCAAGATATTAACAAGGAGAATGTCAATGAAGTGAAAAAAAAATGGTCTTGTAAAAACTAACAAAAAACCTTCGGACGTGATGACAGTGTTCATGGTATTGGCAAGCCTGTCATCCTGAACGAATTGAAGTTTCAATGTATAAAAACAGAGTCGTTGGTATACATTATTGCGCCCTCAGCAAATTCCACGACCTGCACCACCCATCCTTCCTGTATTTATTTACTGATTTATTTATTTATTTATTTATTTATTTACATTTAATATTGAACATAGATTCAGACATTATTTTGTGTTATAACAAAGATAAAACAAAAACATGATATATATATAAATACATATATAGGCGGTTTATGAATGAAAAAAACACAATGTTTTGATGCATATTAAATTTTAATAACATTATAACATTACTAGAGTGATGGTATCTGTAGGTTTCATACGTCACTACTTAGAATATCTTCCAATTGGCAAATGGACGACAACTGAATGGATACTACTGGTATGGCATCACTATATTCAGAGCAAATACTATTTTTAGATCAGCAACACTGATATAGCAATAAACAGTCACTGGGAGAAATATTATTTAGAAAGGAAAAATGTTTTGTACTGAGGCAGCATCATAAATGCATATAATTGTTTTGTATTAATAAGTTCCATGTTACAAATTAAGTGTTGAACCACTGCAGCTGTGTCTGTTGGCGGTCTCTCACCTCAAAGGAGAGAATTACAAAAAATAGAATTATTACAGTGAATCATATCAATAAATGGGATTAATATCACAACCTTTACTTGGCCAATCCAGAAGGTCGACATTTCTTTGCTCAGAGAACCAGTGTGTGACGATCCGTGCTGTGTGAATTGGGAACCTGTCTTGCATAAAAATGATTCGCTCAGGAAATAGCAGAGCATATGCACGCACTGAAGGAAGCATAACCTCTTCTATTTTGGCGACCTCTCCTACACCATACAGATGAATCGATCTCCACATGTTACAGGTGACATGACCGCTACGTGCTTCCTCATAGATGTGCTCTTGAATATATCGAGTATTATTCCTTCTTCAACAATGGAGACGGCCATAGGATGTGAAAGAAAAGGTCTTTTCGTCGGTAAATATCATTCGGCCCCAAAGGTGAAGTCCTTTGACAACATGTTGCTGAGAAAATTGAAGTCTATTTTCTCGATGTTGCTGATTTAACTTCTCCCTGATAGTCAGGGTCCGATGGTGTAACCTAACTTCGTGTAGCTACCGCCTTACTGCCATTGCCAAAATATCAAGCTGCAATTGTTACCCTTTTGGCAACAGCAGTGGTAATGGGATAGGGGCTTCGGCAACATCGCAGACCCTCCGCTCATCCGCAGCAGTTGTCAGTCGAGGTTTTCACGTTCTGCGTCATCACGTAGATTCCCTTCCTCTTGCCACCTCTTCAACCATATATAAACAGTGTTTTCAGAAATTCGAAGTTCTCTTGCAATTTGAGTTGGAGACAGCCCGCTCTCCTTCATGCCGATGATTCTTCCCCTTTCAGCAATTTTCTGGTGATGATAATCCATTCTGTAGAGTTGTTGCTTCGATGAGATTCAGGAATAGTATGAGCTTATTCTCAGTCACCATACCTGTTAACGCCTCTGTTATGACGTCATGTGGTGTTAAGTGATATGTTAAAAGTTAGGTGGAATTGTTGGAATGCGGAAACAGTTTGGAAAATGGTCATTAGCTGCTACACCAACGGTTCCCAAACTATTTTGTGATTACCCCTTTAGGTTAATCGCCAAATGGAAATTACCCCCCCCCCCCCTGCAAAAAGCACAGGAAACTTCATTTTACTGAGCATGAAAATAATTATTAAAATTTTATGAACAAAATACTCGTATATTTCTATATATACAGTGCCTTATGTATAAGTTAAATATATGATATTGGTCAAAGAATGGCTACAACATTACATAGGAAGCAAGCAAAACGCTTCAGCACCAGCTACTAGTCTAGTGCGAGGGCTGCAATTGTTTCTGCTGAACTAACGCCTGAATTCTGGGTTCAGTTTCGCTCAAGGCGCAGCGTAAATCGCCTTCAATGTGCAGCCGATTTCGCAGTTTCTTCTTTATGACCATCATTGCTGAAAAGCCTGCCTCACAACGATAACTTGTCGCAAAAACCACCAGCACCTTCTTTGCCTCTTCAGCAAGCAAAGGATACTCCCTATCCACTTTCACCCAAAATGTCTCGATTTTTTTTCTGCAAACTCAAACTTCAGAATAACATGTTGTCACATTTACAGGAATTTTGCTTTCAGTTTAGGTGAGTCACTGCTTCTCAGAGCGTAATAAGTGAATGGCCTCTTTTCTAGATAGCATGGCTGCTTATTAAATATGCTTCTGTACCACATCGACTGCAGGAAGTCATAAAGAACAACGGTAGCTGGAAAAGATATTAAATTTGCTGTGTTCATGTATGAAATAGCTCTCGAATACAATGGTAATTATGAATGTGTACCACCTTTGCAAAATTGTCAAATATCATCACTTACATGGTTCTATGTTTATTGATATGAATCACTGAAATAGTTTTATTTTCTGTAATTCTCTCCTTTAAGTGAGAGACCGCCAAAAGTCACAGCTGCAGTGGTTCAACACTTAAGTTGTAACATGGAATTTGTTAATACAAAGCAATTATATGCATTTATAATGCTGCCTCAATACAAAACATTCTTCGTTTCTAAATAATATTTCTCTCAGTGACTGTTTATTACTATATCAGTGTTGCTGATCTAGAAATAGTATTTGCTCCAGATATAACAATGCCAGACCAGTAGTATCCGTTCAGCTGTCGTCCATTTGCCAATTCGAAGATATTCTAAGTACTGACTTATTAAACGTACAGATACCCATTAATTTGGTAATGTTATAATGTTATTAAAATTTAATATGCATCAAAACATTGTTTTTTTTTCATTCATAAACCGCCTATATATGTATTTATATATATCATGTTTTTCCTCTGTCTTTGTTATAACAAAATAATATCTAAATCTATATTCAATATTAAATGTAAATAAATAAACAAATAAATAAATTAATCAATTTGGAATTTGCTCAGGGCACATTAATGCCTACCAACGGCTCTGTTTTTATACATTGAAACTCAGGGGTGTAAAGGTAACGAAGTAATTTTACTTAAGTACCCTACTTAAGTAACTTTTTCTAGTATCTATTTTTAAAAAATATTTATATTTTCAAGTACTTTTACTCTAACTTAAGTAATTTTTGGGAGAATTACTTGTACTTTTACTCAAGTACAATTCATTTTATCCATTTCGTTACTATTCTTAAAACTCAAATTTGTGGCAGCTGCCAGCCAGTCAAAACGCAAGTTGTGGGCGGTATTTTAATCAGCCAATCACGTGAGTAGTATGGGCGCAAAATGGGAGAGTGCAGGAATGCAGCAATGCAATTGCAAATGTTGATCAGTGTTGCAAGATGTTGCAAAGAGGGGTAGGGGTGCAAAGCAGGGGTTGGGAGTTATGCAACATCAATGTTTCAAGGCTTATGCAACATTAGGGCATATCATAATCTGGGTTTAGGGTTGAAATTTTGAAAAAACAAAGTGGATAATATGTATTCCTATGTAAAAATTAATTATAAGATGGGTTTATTACTTTCAACTTTTCCGAAAAATCTCATTTTCATGGTCAAAATCGCGATTTTCTGATTTGAAGGCTGCCTAACGCAGCCTCAGGGCACCCAAACCAAAGCGCGCAGCTGTTCTGCATATGATTTAGTCTAAAAGCTGCTTTTCTGACCTCACCCTTGCTTTCTTGCGTGTTTCAACACCTCTGGGTGCTGAAAAAATGTTTAGATTTCACGTAAAACTTAAGAATTTTAAGTTTTTCTTCAAAGAATAGGCGCGGCTCACCAGCTCTACTCTGATCGAGTAGCGGGAGACTTGCCACCTCCACGTGTAGGTTTACACGCCTGTTCTTCCTGGATCCATGAAAAGCGTGGCCTCGTAAGATCTTATATTATGATCTTATGAGGACTTTCAGCTCTTATGAGCATTAACGATGGCTTCAGCCTCTTCATCAGCCACTCGAACCTGAAAAGCTCTTAAGTATGTCCTGCTTCGATCTGAACACTGGGAGCATTTCTCGATTGTCTATCCTGGCTCTCACCCACCCATCTCTCTTCTCGTGACCGTACACAGCTTTGGAAGCAGTTGAGACTTCCTGTACAGCTCTCTCGCAGGACTGAGTATGAACAGAGAAAGCGTCCACTTTGAGTGGAGTTTTCCTGAGATCCTCGAGCTCAGTCAAGGTCATCTTGCGGGTGAAAATAGGCTCGTAAATATTCTCTGATTCCCAGTTGATGAGATCCTCAGGTGAAGTGGCTTGCAGATTGACTTTGGGATTTTTATGGGGCCTCACTGTCGTATCACCAAAGTCTCTTCCTTCTCTGATCTTCTGTATCTGGCTCACAGCAAAAGCTCTCTCATGCTCATCCTCATTGCACAGGAATGAAGCCAGGATGTTCTCAGGATGTGCGTGGTAAGCTCCTCCTATCACTGCAGCAGAGATGATGTTCCTGACCTCGGTGGTCTGGTTCCTCAGCAGCCTCAGGCTTGAGAAAACGTGTGCAGGACCAAATTTGAGGTGGTGCTTCACTTTGATGTAGTACATTTTGTAGTAGAAGTTAAGGCAGAACTTCACGAGGACCTCGAGCCACCTCAACACCTCCCCCTTCAGTCCGTGCTCCCTCATCCACAACAGCAAGATGGCCTGTGCAGTAGTGAGCCACCTGGATTGGTTCAGAGGTCCGCACTTGAGACCAGCCAACTGTAGACTGAGACTTCCAGATTTGATGGCTTTGATCAGAAGATAGCAGTTTTGCTGGTCTGTGGAGAGAGATTTGACTATCTCTACTGGCAGCTCTGTGATATCTTCAGTTCCTTCCACTGGTTTGAAGTTGACCACAAGTTCATTCACTTTCTCAAGAAGTTTTCCAATAGGCCCACTGAAGCCTGACCGGGGAGTTACAGGGCCGTCCAGCTTGATGATTAAGTGCCTCAGGGGGAGCTCGTTCACATGGAGCTGACAGATCATCCAGTGGCACTTGCGACCCAGCATCTTCTCCAATAGGGCTATGGCGCCTCCAGACCACCCCGTGTTGGTGTTGGTAGAGTCTCCTCCAATGATTACAAGGCTCTCGTCAGCTCCGTGATCCAGAAGCCACTCATGCAGGCACTGAGCGATCTTATAAACAGGCTTTTCTCCTTCCTCAGGTTCCTCGGGAGTGAAATGGAAAAGGTACTTTCCTTGAGGCTCCCACGTGATAGTGTAATGCTCCTCGATCACTTTGCCAGGATGAAATCTCCCTGTCACTTCGTCATATTTCAACACCTTTGTGTTCCTATCCTGCTTGCCATCAAAGAATATCCCAGAGATCTTCTCCTCTGACCTCTGCGTGAGAGCTTCAACTGATGAGGCCATTACTTCCTCCTTGGCCCTCCAGACTTTCATGCCATCTATGGCCAAGTAAGCCTTGTCTTTGGAAAGATGACTGGCCTTGATGAGGTCGTTCAGGAAGCCAGTGGCAACTGCAGCTGCCGGAACATTTGCCACCCTGTACCTCAAAGCTGCTGAAGCTGTCCCTTGGATCTTCATGTAGTTTCGTGTAGCAAAAGTTGGAGTTTCGGCAGGTACTTCAGCGGGAACGTCCACAGGAGCTTCAGTTGCCTCAGCATTGCCAGAGGCTTCTTTTGCAGCTTCTTCCAAGTTTGGCTCTTCGTCCTCCTCAAAGTCTTTCATGAGAAGCTCCTCATTAGTAGCTTCCTCTTTCTTCTTCCTCTTCACAGCAGAAGCTTCTTCAGCCTCCTGACTCTTCGCTGCTTTGATCTATCTCCTGCTGTCTTCGAAGTCTACAGAAGACATCTGGATTCCTGAAGCTTCGGAAGGCTTCACTCTCTGGTAGTAGAGCCACTGAAAGTCCAGTTTAGGAATCTTCACCTCCAAAGGACAGTTACAGTTCACATGGGCCTTGAGGGAGCATCCTGAGCATCCATTCTCCTCTGAGCCGCACAAGAAGATCTGATGCTTGCAAACGCAGACTTCACAGAGTTTATCCAGATCAGCCATCCTCTTCCCTGGGTAGCAGACTTAACTCTCCCGTTCACAACGTCTGTCATCTCCTACCATTTCAACAAGATCTTATATGAGTGATTTTTCCGTGATTGTCACAGGCGGGGAGAACTTTACATTCGACTTCCTCCACTGAGTCATCACGAGTGAAGCCAGCTCGCCAGTCATCTCTCGGATAGGGTATTTAGACCTTTGGATGTCATGAATGAGGAACTTTTCCTCCTGCAGACAAATCCCTCTCTGAAGAACGGCTCTCCAAGTCGGCACCTCGCTGGGAATGAACTCCTTCCCCGGCCCCACAACATCCGAGAGCTTTGAACCTCACATTTTCCTGGTTTTGGGGGCAGATTCGGCCATCACGTCTAGTCGGTGCTTATTCTTGCTCTTGTCCAATCTGTAACAAATTCATATCAGTATGTTTAGTGTTCTTTCGCCATAAATATAGACAAGGAATATAATTTTTGGTTTAATCAGGGTTGCCAACCGGCATTTTTAAATACCAAATTAACCTAAATTTGGTAATGAATATTTATTTTGGTAATAGAAAACTGAATTTGGCATTGCAAATTTAATTTAAAATTCGTAATAATGGTGTAAATAAGCTTAACCCTTTGTCATTCAGTACCATTTAATTTTAGCGTAGGTTCATTTTTTTACTTGAAATATGCATAGGAGGTGTATATATAAACATTTTTAGCAATCTTTTTTTCGTAAGAACATTTCTAAATGAAATAATTTATGTGTCCATTAGTCAACAAAGGTCTAATAAGGTAATTAGTGGGTGGTAGTTAGTACTCTCTCTCTCTCTCTCTCTCCTCTCTCTCTCTCTCTCTCTATATATATATATATATATATGAAAAATATTTCACGAAAGTGACACGTGAAAAGTATTTATGATGAATAAACCACGAAGGAAAAAGAACACAAAGGGTGCTCAAGCGCTTCGTCTAATGACATCCTCAGAACACTGGAGTGAAAGGACAGATCAAGGCATATATAGGTTACAAAATAAACATACATACATACCATTCACATATATATACATATATATACATATATATATATATATAAATATATACAATATATAGTAAGCATAGAAAAAATTGTGGGAGGAGCCAACATTTATATGGTCCAGAAGAATAAAGATAAAATAATATAATATAAATTGAGAAAAATTAATTACAAATCGTGCCTTATGATATATATGTCACAGCCTAAATAATCATAAAGAAATAAACAGGCAAATAAAAAACCCATAAACACATATACATACATATATATATATATACATATATACTACACATACATATATATAATATATATATAATATAAAGACACTTTTAGCACTTTGGCCGACCTTCCATATAAATCAATGCTTTTTATGGAACAGGTCACAAAAGAATAAAGAATAAAAATAAATATAAATATTGTAAGTGGAGTCTACCATTCAAGCTCAAGAGGGAGGATTTACAATCGATTTAATAGATGCTGCCAAATTGATATATATGTCACATTAATTAAAAAATAAAATTGAAAGATAAATTTTAAGAGGCCACCAATTTATAAGGGAAAAATTACCACATATGCATATTTAGTCACAAACGATACAAAGTACAAATAAATATAAATTGGAAAACAAAATGATCCTCGATGATATATAAGAAAATAAATATATCTACACATATTTACGGTATATATACGAAATATAAACGCATATATACAGAATATATATATATATATATATATATTCATAAGGGAAAAAAAAAATTACCAAATTTGTTTTTATAATTATTGTCTGAGAAAACGTAGGTCGCAAAAGAATAAAAATAAAAATAATATAACTTGAAAAATTACAAATAATACACATACACATATATACCCGCATACCCAAATATTATATACATATACACACATATTACAAACACACACACACACACACCTATATATATATATATATAATATACAAGCTTGACCTTCACGAAAGAAATCATCCCGCAGAACCTTTGTGAGGTTGTAAGGTAAGTAAGGTACATACACATATACATATATATATATATTATATTTAACTGCATACATACATCATACATACATATACACACATACATACATACATATACACACATATACATACAAACACATTTAACTGCAATGACCACACACATACGCACATACACATACATACATACACTACACTCATACAGCCAAATTGAAAAATAAAATAGTAAGGGAAACAACAGACAAAAACAAATGTTTTTACCAAGATTTAACAACCTGCCCTTTTTGTTTAAATCCATTCTGAAGGAATTCAGAGCAACGGGATCAGTTGAAACGACCTTTACTCATGTTAAGGTTATTTGTAAGTTGAATTATAGCCGACTCAAGAATATTTCTATTACATGTTGCTAGAGTGAAACAAACTGAAACATTATTCCAATCAATACAATGGGATAACTCTGACAAATGGACAAAAGGGCACTGGACAACTGTCCCGTTCTAACGGAATATTGATGCTGTTTTACACGCGTTTGCAAATCCTTTCGTCTGACCTATGTAAAAGGAATCACATTGCTTACACCCAATTTTATAGATAATGCTAAATTTTGGTAGGGCTATTTTTTACTATGATGTTTTTCACAATATTGTTATATGAAAAACTACACTGATATCCAAAAGTTTAAGTACATTAGCAATGCCTAAGAAGCCCGGGAAAAATGGAAGTACTAAATATTCTTTGACAAGGTGGCGAGTGTTATTATCACACGATAGAAGGTTCGTTAGCCTTATTAAGACAAGATTCCATGAACGCAGAAGGGTAACACAACTCACTTCCAATACCGTTGATATTTTCCAATTCGGCATCGATGTATTCAGGACTGGCGATCCTAAGAGCGCGGAGAAACATTGAGGAAAATATGGCCTTTTTAATAGGGGTGTCATGTCCAAGTAAAAGTGTACGTAGGACAAATTGTTTGTTTTTTTCCGATATATACTAAACTTAAAACCCGGGCTATCCTATGACACGCACATCCAAAAACGGGATTGAGTTGTCTTGTTCCACTTCTAAAGTAATTTAAGGAGGGACTTGGTCATTTAACTGAAGAGGAAGTCATCCAGGTCACGATTCATGGGCCAGATACACAAAATATCGTCGACGTACCGCAACCAAGGGATGCCAACCCCAGATTCTCGGAATGTAGTAATTTCAAAAAACTCCATATAAATATTGGAGAGAAGGGGCGACAAAGGGTTGCCCATGGCCATCCCAAAAACTTGTTGATAATGCTCGCCATTGAAAGTGAATTTACAATCCTTGATACAAAGTTTAATAAGCTCCAAAACATGTGTGCAGGTAATGGTAATCATAATTATGTAATTCTCTGGCGAGAAAGTCAAGCATATCATCAATCGGACTTTTGTGAACAATGAACAAACGTCGAAACTGATCAACTATCGTTGGTATTAATGCGAACATTATTCAATTTTTCAGTGATCTGTCCTTTCACTCCAGTGTTCCTGAGGATGTCATTAGACGAAAGCGCTTGAGCACCCCTTTGTGTTTCTTTTCCTTCGTGGTTTATTCATCATATATATATATATATATATATATAATTTTATATTTATATATATATATATATATAATATATATATATATATATAATTTATATTTATATATATATATATATATATATTATATATATATATATAATTTTATATTTATATATATATATATATATATATATTATATATAAACAGTACAAAAAACAATCGTAATGAAAAATTCATTTCATGTATCCAATTGGACAAACGTGTTATCATAGACAGAAATTTACCTTATGAAAACTTTGTGTCCATTTCGAAACGAACTTTGAATAAAGTCTTTTCTTCACAGTTATTAAAAATATTACTTAAACAAAGTAAAGAGGGAGCTTCCGTAATACTTCTAAAATGAAATTATAGTCAAAACAAATATAATAATGGTGATTAAACTTAGGAAAATCACAAAAAACACTTACCGAAAAAAATGGCGTCCACTCACTTCTACTTCACAATTATAACTGGCGTAATTGCTCAGAGCCATCTATTGAGAGAATGTTGAACTTCGCCTTCTGCGTCCAAATGGTCCAAATGGTTACAAAGATTCAAATGGAGTAGATTTTTTTTCTTATGTATGTATGTATTAAACCTGTGTAACAGTTAAGCAAAATTAATGTGTCTAAATGGCAACAAATTACGACAAAGGGTTAAAAATATGAGGTTGTGTTCAATTGAATATTCGGTATTTCAACATAGAACAGAAAACCGCAATTTTGAACATGATAACGCGATTTTTGGGAAAAGTTGCAGAAAAGAAACCCCTCTTAGAATTAAATTTTACATAAAAATACATATTAGCCAGAGTGAAATTCGGACTCGGAAAAATATGATATGCCCAAAATTGCAACATCAATGCCGCAAAGGGGGGGGTAGGGTTATGCAACAACTCAATGCTGCCAAGTGAGAGAGGGGAGGGAGCTTGGGGTGGAGAAGGGAAGATGACCTCCCCACAAATGGGGTAGCCTTTTCATAAGAGAGGAAGAGAAAAGAGAAGGTCTTTGGGGGAGCAAGTGGGATGTCCTCACCCCCCCAAAGGGAAACCTACCTAAGCCTTAACCTAAGAAGGAAGGAGGTGTTCGCCTGGCTGGAGCCAGACGCATTATGAACATCCAGGGGCCAAACACCTGTTATATAGAGGTTCGTGAGTTGCCATATACTACTTATTTATATATGAAGGCGGTTACGAGATACCACCATCTATTTTAATTATGTTCAAGTGTACCTTATTAGGGTGAGTTGCTAGAGAGCACCATTTATTTTAATTTTTATTTAGATGAGTTGCCAAATAATGTTTTTATTTATATATGAAGGGATTACCGGATACCACCATTTATTTTAATTATGTTCAGGTGTATCTTATTAGGGTGTGTTGCTAGAGAGCACCATTTATTTTAATTTTTATATAGATGAGTTGCCAAATAATGTATTTTAATTGTTCAGGTATACCTTATTAGGGTGAGTTGCTAGATACCACCAATTATTTTATTTATACGAGTTGCCAAATAATGTTTTTATTTAATTATTTATTAAAAGCCAGAGAGACTTTCTCCTTAAAGTTGTTCAGAAAGAGCACTAATTATTTAAACGAAACCCAATATTAACAATAAAAGAAATATAATTAAACCGAATTAGATAAAACACCATTACATCATTCTGTTTATTTAGACGAATTAATGGAATCAGAAATATATAGAAAATAAATATACAATGGAATGATCAAAAAATAAAATAAAAAATAAATACACAATGGAATGATCAAAAAATAAAATAAAAAATAATAATTGTATAAGAAATACGATCGAAGAACATATATGTATATAAACAAAAATAAAAAATAATATAAGAAATACAAAATTATGGAGTATAATCATCAAAATAATAGTTCAGGCGAAACACACACACACAATTATATTAGATAATTAAATATATTGAAAATTCATCAAATTACTTTAGTTTCCACTGCGCAAAACACTAAACTCGAACATAAACGAGTCTACAGGTACATCATTATTGCTTTGCACTACACAGTAAATACGAATTAACATTATTTCGCCGGTCAAGTTGTAGGGAGTCCTATACTCGATGTAATTGGTCTTCATTTCGTACAATACTATTTTTGTGCCCGCTTTACTTTCGGATGGTGTTACCTTTAAACGAATTCAATCAAAAGCACACACAAAGAGGCTTTCGTTAGACAAAACATCAAATACAAGTTTATAAACCCTCCTTTTCAATCGAGTGTTCATTTTCACCGACCGGGCTTTTCATACGTGAACACTTCTTCGCATAGCATAGTGGCAGTTGAAATAATCTAAATCGTAACGACATCTCCCCATTATATAAAGAAACAGTTCTTCAAGGTGAACTCATTGCACCTGTATAAGTTTGCTTCCTCTTTTCAAGGTATCATCTGTAAATTATTCACAGAAAACAAAAATAACAGTGCAAATTTTACTGGAGAGATGAATGAGCAGGGAAACTGAACTGCGCATCCGATGTTTCAGGCGAGGCGACCCTGGTTGCTACTTGCAACGAATCGCCTTTGAAACGATCTATGTACACCCTTCTAAAGGCCTGGAGACACCTGGTACCCTTAAAAGTATAGTAACATCAGACTTTTCAATTAACCACTGTTAATTTGAATGTTATTCATTTTATTTCGCATTCGTTGTTAAAAATGATAATGATATGTAAAATCTGTAAACAACTTTCAGAGTATGATTTAAATATCAAAAGACTTTTCGAATGACAAATTACAATAAATCAGGGATTATTCTATAGACTATAGAGTCATACCACCTAAAATCTGAAAGGAACTCATTATCTTCAGTGCAGAACATTATATTCAAACCACAAAGCTCCGAATTTTTATCCCATCTTTATATATATATATATATATATATATATATATATATATATATATATATACAGGGTGGGCGGAAAGTAGCTCCCTATTTTGGATTGGTAAAAAAATACGTATATTATCCATTTATTTCAGAAGAAATAATATGAAAAGGTAGGCATACATGGTAGGTTTTCTCTAAAATTCAATGTGGGCTCCAACTCTTTCCACCAGCTTCTGGAGCCGCCCAGGAATGGCGTCCACTGAATTTAGCAGGAACTCCGGCGGGATGGAGGACATGACTTCCCGAATTCGGTCCTCCAGTTCTTCCAATGTCCTCGGTTTGGTGCGGTAGACTTCTTCCTTTACCCACCCCCAAAGAAAGAAGTCGCACGGTGTCAAGTCGGGGCTCCTGGCTGGCCATTGATGTGGACCACGACGACCCATCCAACGCCCAGGGAAGTGGGCATCCAGCCACTCACGGACAACAAGAGCGAATGGCCAGCCAGGAGCCCCGACTTGACACCATGCGACTTCTTTCTTTTGGGGGTGGGTAAAGGAAGAAGTCTACCGCACCAAACCGAGGACATTGGAAGAACTGGAGGACCGAATTCGGGAAGTCATGTCCTCCATCCCGCCGGAGTTCCTGCTAAAGTCGGTGGACGCCATTCCTGGGCGGCTCCAGAAGCTGGTGGAAAGAGTTGGAGCCCACATTGAATTTTAGAGAAAACCTACCATGTATGCCTACCTTTTCATATTATTTCTTCTGAAATAAATGGATAATATACGTATTTTTTTACCAATCCAAAATAGGGAGCTACTTTCCGCCCACCCTGTATATATATATATATATATATATATATATATATATATTCAGAGAGAGAAAAATTTGAAAAAAGAGATTCATTTAATATCAACCTCTGCTTAATGAGAAACGTAAACCGTGACATACTGTATGAATATTTTATATCATCCACGTTTCAAAAACGGAAAACAGACTTCAAATACCATTTATTCCAATTGTACATTAGAAGAAAAAAATTCTTTCAATCATAACGAATAATTATTTAAAAAGAAAAGAAACTTTTAACTTGTACAAAAGATTTTCAATCTTAATGATACCACTTCAATCACACCTATTAAATTTTCTATCAATTCAAATTATTAATTTTTAAACTTTTTACACATTCAGGCTATTTATAATAATAATAAAATTAGTAAATAAATTACATTCATTTACTTTTGTCAATCCTCGCTATATAATTTTTTTTTTTTAAATCAACTCTTTTTATTCCACAATAATGTGTAACAATGTAAAACTCGATTCGGAAAGCTTTTTATAAATTTAAAGTTATTAATAACTTCAACTTACTGCATTATTTCCTACCTGATCCATCCTTCATGCAATAAAAAGTTCTGCTATACTCGCAGTTGTTAGTCATAAGGATTTTAGATCGTACCTTTTACCGTACCGTAACAGTTGAAATTTCTAGTAGTATCTACAAAATATGAAATGAGCTAGTTATTTAAAAATTTCTTATAATTTCTGTGCTCATGTGGAAAGCAATATAAGAATTGTACTGAATATTTATAAAAAACTAAAAAAGAAAAGAAAATGATTGTCTTTCACAACTTCTTTACATAATAAATTTGTCTAAATTACATTCTCAGGAAGGAAGATTAGGTTACTTATGGCGCTATATATATATATATATATATAGTATGTCTGTCTTATTTTATTCTTATTTGCTCTTTTAGATAGGAAGAAAAATAAACAGAAAAGAGAAATAAGCGAATGAGATAACTCATGAGCGTTGAAATCTCTACATTGGAGGTGAATCTTGTACAGTAAATAAATTATAAATAATGGACTTATTTTATTACATTTTGTTTGATAAATCTAACCTAGCGAATGGTGAAATAAATATAAAGAAATAGTATTATTTATATATATATATATATATATATATATATATATATATATATATATATATATATATATATATATATATATATGTATATAGTCTATATATATATATATATATATATATATTATATCTATATATATATATATAGTCTATATATATATATATATATATATATCAGAGGCGACGGCGGGGGTTAGGCAGGTCAGGCTCAGCCTGACTTACCTTTAAAAGAAAAAGAATTTAATTTCCTGGTCATTACGTAAAATTTAAATTTTTGTGTTTCAAAGATCTATTTATTATGGTCACTTTATTAGAGCAATATAAATTTTAGAATGCGCATTTTTTCCTTCTCTCCATGCGCCGCTTCTTTGGGCAAAGTCACTTGTTTCATAACGCCTAAGCGACCGAGCGCATTAAGCCACAAAGCCAGGTCAGGCATCATTTCCGATGCCTTGCATGACACTTATGAAAAAATGAAACTTTTACGAAATTTAATGTAATTTAAAATCAACATTAGTATACCATCTGTCAAAACAACCAGATAAGTATTTAATTTTGTCAATCTATTTTTTCAAAGAAAAGAAAGCGAGTTTTTCAGTTTACAAGTCAAGCATATTTCTAAGTGCCTAACATTACGCTTGATGCCAAATCTCATCCTCAGAAAGCTGTTTGCGTGAAAATAGAGATATGTGGCAACTATGAATTGCGCACGGTTTTCCTCATTGTCAGTTACCTCAGGGACCGTGTCGTATTCGTTTTAATGCATTTGAATTTTTTCTTTTGTGCTTTTTGTGTGTGTGAGTTTTTCAACATTAAATCGAATTAAGACGTATCTAAGCAACAGAACTGGTCAGGAAAGACTAGTATGTTTAGCAAGAATTGCAATAGAGAAAGAAATTGTGGTTTCCATGGAGAGGCAAAAGATTCCACATGACAAGGTAATCGAAGAATTTGCATTGAAACCGAGGAGGTTGGAGCTTATGTATAAATGACTCATGGTAGATTAAATATGATGAAGACATTCTCTAAGGACATAATAAAATACAAGTTATTATAATCATTAAACAATTTATTGATTTAGTAGGCTTTAAGTATTTTTTGAAAACAAAAGCAAAATTATTTAAAAACAAAATTTAAATATTCATTAATATGAATTCTATCGAAGTCATATCGAGCCCATAATGCTTGTGCTTGACCTATCTGAAAAGCCTGGCGTCGCCCCTGATATATATATATATATATATATATATATATATATATATATATATATATATATATATAAGAATCACACAATTTAAAAGTTATCAGTACGAACGACATGAAAATGTATTTAAAACTGCTAAAATATTGATTTTTTTATTTTACCGTAATAAATCTCGATCCCAGACAAGTTTTCTTTTTTTTTTACGCTTCCCAAACGAGAAAAATTTATTCTTTTAACCATAATTATTTGAAACATTTTATTTTTTGTGAGAAAATTACTCCGAATTATTTCAGTACCTATGTTCTAGACACTTATTTCTCCTACGAGTGAATTTTTATAAAGATAAACACATGAGATTGCCACAATACTTTCAAAGTTCTTCAGTAAACGTTACTTAATATTGTATATACCATTTATTTTATCTACCGCTTAGATAATGTTCCATAATACTTGTCAATTGGATTTTTCCGCAGATCATTTTATAAGATAGATATCGCATGCATACGCCGACTGTTTTGTCTCAACAGGTTCAAAAACTTATGGGTACGGGTGAGGGTGGGGGAGGATATGAAATATATCGTGAAGGCTCAGGGTATCTCTCACTTTCTCTCTCTCTCTCTCTCTCTCTCTCTATATATATATATATATATATATACAGTACTGGCCAAATTATTAGGAATTTTTTAAAAATTTCATTTTTTGGTATAAAATGTTAAATTAAACCAATTTTAAACGTTGAAAAGTTATTTATTTCTACACAAGAATACATGGTCATTATTTAGCAATAGTTTAGTACTTAGTTTGACCCCCCTTAGCTGCCTTAAGGGCTGCGACACGCTTCGGCATGCCATGAATCAATTTTTTGCAAAATTCCTTAATACGTGTAGAGTGAAACCAGACTTGAATAAGTCGCTCTATGAGTTGGTGTTTTGTTGTTATCGGCGTTTCATGGATTACGTCCTTTAAAATACACCATAAACTTTCGATTGGGTTCATGTCTGGAGAATTTCCAGCCCATGGGAGCAACCGAACACTATTTTCATGACACCATTTTTTAACCGACTTTGCCGTGTGGCATGGAGCTGAGTCTTGTTGAAAAATCCAACGTCTATTACCATACCATTCTTCCTTATTTGAGGCAGTAGACGTCTTCTTAGTACTTCTATATACTTGACTTGGTTCATATTCCCCTCAACAATGCTCAAACGACTAGTTCCATGCACAAAAATTGCTCCCCAAACCATGATCTTTTGTGGAAATTTCACCGTTTTCATCAGACACTCAGGCAAAAATTCTTCTCCAGGCCTCCTTCTTACACTTTGAACACGATCGTCAAGCACGGCAATCGTTGACTCATCGGAGAACACCACCTGCAATCAAAGAAAGCCCTGTGAAAGAGTCAGTGCATAGCGTATGAAGTACAGCTAAAACGAAGTACAGTATGACTTGCTGCTTTACAGATATTTTTACTGCAGTTTTATCACGTACTGTAAATACACTTCTATGCATACTGTATTTACTGTATTAACATTCTATTTAATGTTAAATATTATTCTTACCTGTTCCCAATCCTCACTAGTCCAGTTAATGTGTTCCTTTGCCCATGCAAAACGTGCCTTCTTCATAGCCTCAGTGAGCCTGGGCTTCTTCCTTGGGCGGTAGGCTTTGAAGCCGGCAGTTAGAAGCCTCTTGTTGACTGTTCTACGACTAATATTGATGCCATCAGCCGCTAGACTACTGGAAATGTTTTTGCAAGTAGCTCTTCTATTTCTAAGAGACAAAATTGCAATCTGTCTATCAGTTCTTGGAGTCGTTACCCTTTTTCTGCCGCATCTTCCAACCCTTTTGGGGCCTACATTTTCTCCAAATACCATTTTTTTCTTAATACGAAGTACTGACTGTGGTGAAACATGGAGTTTGGCAGCGATTTCCTTTTGTTTAAATGTAGAAGAAGTTAATAAAACCTGTATTTGCCCAATTTTCCGTGACTCAAGTCATTCTTTCGCCCCATTTTCAAATTCACTTAAAAACTGTAACAAATAATTGCCGAAATTGGGTAAATACACTATTTAAATTAAACGGTAGTTACAATGACACGTAAAAGAAAGAGAAACACACCCGCATCGCACGACAACCAAACGACAACTGACGAACAAACACGCTTCGTTCGACTAAAGAATTATGCAAAAAATTGATTCATGGCATGCCGAAGCGTGTCGCAGCCATTATGGCAGCTAAAGTGGGTCAAACTAAGTACTAAACTATTGCTAAATAATGACCATGTATTCTTGTGTAGAAATAAATAACTTTTCAACGTTTAAAATTGGTTTAATTTAACATTTTATACCAAAAAATGAAATTTTAAAAAAATTCCTAATAATTTGGCCAGTACTGTATATCCGTGAATTTATGCATTCATTTTTAATTAGCTATGCGTTTTGGAGAGGTTCTATGTGAAGTAGAGTACAGTGTTATCTGTTTTAAGCTAACCTTATTAAAACACTCCTTTCCAATCGAGTGTTTATTCTTACCGACCGGGCTTTTCATACGTGATCACTTCTTCACATTGCAAAGTGGCAGTTGAAATAATCTTCTAAGTCGTAACAACATCTCCCCGATTACGCAGGTTAATAATACAGGAGTTTATTCCTGTGTGATTATCTTGTAATATTTTCTTAAGTGGTGATTGCATGATGTATATTCCAACCATAAAAAATGAGAATGCGGTGTAAGACAATAAAAATAAACTGTCTCTCTCTCTCTCTCTCTCTCTCTCTCTCTCTCTCTGTATCACACACAAATATTTTAGGAACTTACCAAGAGATATATTGTATAAAATAATGAAAAAGTAGCATTTCCATCCTCTCATAAAGGTACATCTATATAGAAACACTTAAAGCGTACACGACACTGATTCCCACAAGGAAAAAGAAAACATATTCGAAGGCTTTTCGTGTATTCAGAAGTACACCTCGTCAGGAAATGATTCTCTCTTTTTCGTCGTAATTTCATTGAGATTATTCGAGCTTATATTCAGAGCCTACATTACATTATCCATAAGATCTGTGGCACGTGGAACACACAGCCTTCGGAAGATGTGAACAGTTCCTCTGTGGATGAGTTCAAGTGAAGGATAGATTGAATCTTGCACACTATTTGAAGGTGTAGGAATTTTTCCCTAGCGTCCGCTGCTAGTAACAACTCCACGAGATGGGAAGCATTGCTTTTTGAGAGAGAGAGATACCCTTAGCCTTCACGATATATTCCCTATCCTTCCCCACCCACACTCCTACCCGTAAGTTTTTGGCCCTGTTGAGACAAAACAGTCGACGTATGCGATGTTTTCTCATAAAATGCTCTGCGGAAAAATCCAATTGACATGTATTATGGATCATTATCTAAGCGGTAGATAAAATAAATGGTATATACATTAAGTAACGTTTACTGAAGTACTTGAAAAGTACTGTGGCAATCTCATGTGTTTATCTTTATAAAAATTCACTCGTAGGAGAAATAAATGTCTGGAACATAGGTACTGAAATAATTCGGAGTAATTTTTCTCACAAAAAATAAAATGTTTCAAATAATTATGGTTAATAGAATCAACCTTTCTCGCATGGGAAGCTTAAAAAAAAAAAAACTTGTGTGGGATCGAGATTTATTACGGTAAGATAACAAATCGATATTTTAGGTTTTAAATACATTTTAATGTCGTTCGTACTGGTAACTCTTTCAAATTGTGTGATTCTTATGTGTATATATATATATATGTGTGTGTGTGTGTGTGCGTATATATATATATATATATATATATAAATATATATATATATATATATATATATAATCCTATTTCGTTATATTTAATGCACCATTCGCTCGATTAGATTTATCAAATAAAATGCAATAAAATAAGTCCATTATTTATAATTTATTTACTATAAGGGTTTCCAAAAAACCTTAGCACCCCCATTTGCAGCTTATATGTTTACTTATATCGAAATAGTTTTTAGTGATTATAAAAATATATAAAATTCTTTATTTATTGCAGGTGTTAAAATTACTCTAGCTGATAAAGTAATAATATAATGGCTTCTCAATTAATTGGTGATTCGGAGAGGCAACGTGTGATACATCGCATACGAGCAATAACATTTCGGGAAGCTCGTGATGCTGGAGTCACCTTTATAACACGTTCATGGGTTGCCATAAAGTTGCGAAGAAGTGAGGACTTCGTCAAAAGAAATTGGAATAAATCTATGGATGAATGTGAAATGGATCCAACCAAATCTGGGTGCCCAAATTTGCCATCTCTCAATCTCTCAGGAAGCAAAGGATATCATTGAAAACGGTACGCGTAAGCGGAAAAACAGCTGTGCTAAACTTTCTAGAGAGATCGAAGTTTTGAGAGGAAAGATCGTTAGTGATGAGATCATTCAACTGTACCGTCATAGGCAAGGTTTAAAGCCTTGGCATGAACTTCCAAACCCAAGAAAAACTCAACTTAACATTGATGACAGAATGTGGTTTGCCCATTATCTTGAAGATTGGGATGTGGATGATTTCATGCATTCAGCTGTCTTCGATGAATTTTTTGTTTACGTAACACGTCGGGGCTAACTACCAAAATGATCGAGTGTGGGCCACAACACCAGATGAAATCGATGACAATGAACATTATCGCGAATTATTAAAAAGTCCAGACTGTGTTGGTGTGTTTGTTTTGTTCACTGCAACGAAGCTCATGTGGGTGCTGAAGCCAAATGGTCAGAGTTGGGATGGACAGTATTTTCGTGATATTATTCTATCCCAGCATGTCATTCCTTTTCTTAGAAACCCAAACAATGTTATGGATGTCGATCAGGTCACACTACTGCAAGATAAGGTCCCCTGCATTAAGGCATTAGCCACTCAACAGTTGTTGCGGAACCATGAGATCGATTTCTTTGGAAATGAAGAATGGCCCGGAAATTCTCCTGACCTGAACGTCTGTGAATACATTGGATCAGTTATAATGGACAAGGTTGAATGTCTCTTGTTTCAAGAACCTGCAGCAAATCGATTTTCGAAGGATACAATGATGCAACACATTGAAACTGTTTTAGCAAATTAATTTGCGTAACAATCAAGATCTATTCACGTCACGTTTGGCAAGCTACCCAAAGCGAATTCAGGCTGTCTTGGAAGCCAATAGCGGGAACACCAAGTTTTATTTGTTTCTCATTAAATGCAGGATTAAATTCTCTTTTGTAAGGTATGTTTAGTTTTACTGTACCTCTAATGGTTTAGGCCATGGGCGGGGGGGGGCTCAGGTTTATTGGAGCCCAGTACAAGATTCACCTCCAATGTAGAGATTTCAACGCTCATGAGTTATCTTATTCGCTTATTTCTCTTTTCTGTTTATTTTTCTTCCTATCTAAAAGAGCAAATAAGAATAAAATGAGACAGTCATACTTATATATATATGAAAATTATTTCACGAAAGTGACACATGAAAAATATTTACGATGAATAAAACCACGAAGGGAAAAGAAACACAAAGTGGTGCTCAAGCGCTTTCGTCTAATGACATCCTCAGGAACACTGGAGTGAAAGGAAAGTTCAATACAATATATAGGTTACAAAAATATATATATATATACAGTAAGTATAGAAATAAAAATTGTGGGCGGAGCAAACAAATTTCTACGGAAAAATGACAATTTTACCACTTTGCCCGAAATTCAACATAAATTCAAATGGCTTGTTTGCAGCCAATTTTTTATAGTTATTGTCTGAATGGTAAACAGGTCACAAAAGAATAAAGAAATAAAAATAAATATAAATTGGAAAAAATTACAAAATAATGCTTTAGTGATATATACGTCACAACAGAAATAAACATAAAGAAATAAACCAACCGATAAAAAAACAAAAATTGTAAGTGGAGTCTACAAATTCAAGCTCAAAAGGAAAGTTTACAATCAATTTAATAGATGATGCCAAAATGATATATATGTCACAAAGAAATAAAATAAAGAAATAAACCAAAAAATAAATTGAAAAATAAATTGTAAGAGAGGCACACAAATTTATAAGGGGAAAAATTACCAAATGTTTTTTAATTATTGTCTGAATCATACATACTATGGTCACAAACGAATAAAAAAGTACAAGTAAATATAAATTGGAAAACAAAATGATGCCTAGATGATATATAAACAACTATAAAAATATATACGACTTATATAAGGTATATATACGAAATATAAACGCAATATATAAGGTATATATACGAAATATAAACGCAATATATAAGGAATATATATATATATACCTAAGGGAAAAATTACCAAAGGTTTTTATAGTTATTGTCTGAAAGATCCGTAGGTCACAAAAGAATAAAGAAATAAAAATAAATATAAATTGAAAAATTACAAATAATGCCTCAATGATATATAAAGACAAAAAATATATAAGAAATACATACAACTACACATGTACATTGTACACATATACACTCGCATAACCAAAAAAAAAAAAAAAAAAAATATATATATATATACATACACATACATACACATATATATATATATATACATACACATACATACATATATATATATATATATATATATATATATATATATATATATATATATATACATATAAGAAATACGCATACAACAATAAATTAAAAAATAAAATTGTAAGAGAAACATACAAATTTATAACGAAAAAGAGAAAAAAAACAAATTTTTACCAAAAGTTTAGCAACCTTCCCTTTTTGTTTAAATACATTTTGATCTCCATTCCTTCTCTGATTCACACGTAAAAAATTCCATGGATCTTACTGAAAAATTGAATAATGTTCGCATTAATACCAACGATAGATTGATCAGTTTTGACGTTTGTTCATTGTTCACAAAAATGCCGATTGATGATATGCTTGACTTTCTCGCCCGAGAATTACATAACTATGATCTGCCATTACCTACACACATTGGTTTGGAACTTATTAAGCTTTGTATCAAGGATTGTAAATTCACTTTCAATGGCGAGCATTATCAACAAGTTTTTGGGATGGCCATGGGCAACCCTTTGTCGCCCCTTCTCTCCAATATTTATATGGAGTTTTTTGAAATTACTTACATTCCGAGAATCCTGGGGGTTGGCATCCCATGGTTGCGGTACGTCGACGATATTTTGTGTATCTGGCCCATGAATCCTGACCTGGATGACTTCCTCCTTCAGTTAAATGACCAAGTCCCATCCATTAAGTTTACTTTAGAAGTGGAACAAGACAACTCAATCCCGTTTTTGGATGTGCGTGTACATAGGGATAGCCCAGGTTTTAAGTTTAGTATCTATCGGAAAAAAAAAAACAATTTGTCCTACGTACACTTTTATTCTGGACATGACACCCCTATTAAGAAGGCCATATTTTCCTCAATGTTTCTCCGCGCTCCTAGGATCGCCAGTCCGGAATATATCGATGCCGAATTGGAAAATATCAACGATATTGGAAGTGAGCTGTGTTACCCATCTGCGTTCATGGAATCTTGTCTTAATAAGGCTAAACGAACCTTCTATCGTGTGAATAATAACATTCGCACCTTGTCAAAGAATATTTTAGTACTTCCATTTTTCCCGTGCTTCTTAGGCATTGCTAATGTACTTAAACTTTTGGATATCAGTGTAGTTTTTTCATATAACAATATTGTGAAAAACATCATAGTAAAAAATAGCCCTACCAATAATTTAGGCATTATCTATAAAATTGTGTGTAAGCAATGTGATTCCTTTTACATAGATCAGTCGGGATAGGATTTGCAAACGCGTGTAAAACAGCATCAATATTCCGTTAGAGCATGACAGTTGTCCAGTGCCCTTTTTGTCCATTTGTCAGAGTTATCCCATTGTATTGATTGGAATAATGCTTCAGTTTTGTTTCACTCTAGCAACATTGTTAATAGAAATATTCTTGAGTCTGCTATAATTCAACTTACAAATAACTTTAACATGAGTAAAGGTCTGTTTCAACTCGATCCCGTTGCTCTGAATTCCTTCAGAATGGATTTAAACAAAAAGGGCAGGTTGCTAAACCTTTGGTAAAAATTTGTTTTTTGTCTCTTTTTCCTTATAAATTTGTGTTTCTCTGAAAATTATATTTTTCAATTTATTGTTGTATGCGTATTTCTTATATATATATGTATATGTATGTGTGTATGTGTATGTGTATATATATATATATATATATATATATATATATATATATATAATATATGTATTTGGTTATGCGGGTGTATATGTGTACATATGTAGTTGTATGTATTTCTTATATTTTTTTGTCTTTATATATCATTGAGGCATTATTTGTAATTTTTCCAATTTATATTTATTTTTATTTCTTTATTCTTTTGTGACCTACGGATCTTTCAGACAATAACTATAAAACCTTTGGTAATTTTTCCCTTATGTATATATATATATATATATTCCTTATATATTGCGTTTATATTTCGTATATATACCTTATATATGTCGTATATATTTTTATGGTTCTTTATATATCATCTAGGCATCATTTTGTTTTCCAATTTATATTTACTTGTACTTTTTTATTCGTTTGAGACCACAGTATGTATGGTTCAGACAATAACTAAAAAACCTTTGGTAATTTTTCCCCTTATAAATTTGTGTGCCTCTCTTACAATTTATTTTTCAATTTATTTTTTGGTTTATTTCTTTATTTTATTTCTTTGTGACATATATATCATTTTGGCATCATCTATTAAATTGATTGTAAACTTTCCTTTTGAGCTTGAATTTGTAGACTCCACTTACAATTTTTGTTTTTTATCGGTTGGTTTATTTCTTTGTTTATTTCGGTTGTGACGTATATATCACTAAGGCATTATTTTGTAATTTTTTCCAATTTATATTTATTATTATTTCTTTATTCTTTTGTGACCTGTTTACCATTCAGACAATAACTATAAAAAATTGACTGGAAACAAGCCATTTGAATTTATGTTGAATTTCGGGCAAAGTGCTAAAATTATTAGTTTTCCGTACAAATGTGCTTCCTCCTCCCACAATTTTTATTTCTATACTTACTATATATATATATATATATATATATTTGTAACCTATATATTGTCTTGAACTCTTCTTTCACTCCAGTGGTCCTGAGGATGTAATTAGACGAAAGCGCTTGAGCACCACTTTGTGTTTCTTTTCCCTTCGTGGTTTTATTTATATATATATATATATATATATAACGCCATAAGTCACCTAATCTTCCTTCCTGAGAATGTAATTTAGACAAATTTATTATGCAAAGAAGTTGTGAAGGACAATCATTTTCTTTTCTTTTTTAGTTTTTTATAAATATTCAGTACAATTCTTATATTGCTTTCCACATGAGCACAGAAATTATAAGAAATTTTTAAATAACTAGCTCATTTCATATTTTTTAGATGTTTCTAGAAATTTCAACTGTTAGGGTACGGTAAAAGGTACGATCAAAAATCCTTATGAGTAACAACTGCGAGTAAAGCAGAACTTTTTATTGCATGAAGGATGGATCAGGTAGGAAATAATGTAGTAAGTTGAAGTTATTAATAACTCTAAATTTATAAAAAGCTTTCCGAATCGAGTTTTACATTGTTACACATTATTGTGGAATAAAAAGAGAAGTTGATTTAAAAAAAAAAAATTATATAGCGAGGATTGACAAAAGTAAATGAATGTAATTTATTTACTAATTTTATTATTATTATAAATAGCCCGAATGTGTAAAAAGTTTAAAAATTAATAATTTGAATTGCAAGAAAATTTAATAGGTGTGATTGAAGTGGTATCATTAAGATTGAAAATCTTTAGTACAAGTTAAAATTTTCTTTTCTTTTTTAAATAATTATTCGTTATGATTGTAAGAATTTTTTCTTTTAAAGTACAATTGGATTAAATGGTATTTGAAGTCTGTTTTGAAACGTGGATGATATAAAATATTCATACAGTATGTCACGGTTTACGTTTCTCATTAAGCAAATGTTGATATTAAATGAATCTCTTTTCTCAAATTTCCCTCTCTCTGAATATATATATATATATATTTATATATGTATTATATTTTATATATATATATATATATTATATATATATATATATATATATTATATATATATATATATATATATATATTAGGGTGTTTCATAAATTAAAAGTTTGGAAAAATTTTAATCCACATCGATCCCCTTGTTCCATTTGCTGAGGAGACTGATAAACCGAAGTATTAATTCAATAGTTTAAAGTTTACGGGTCCCCAGTTTGATGCTCTGGCAGATCATAAACGGAAAAAATTAAACAAAAATCTGTCAATGAATTTTTATTCAACAAACGAGTACCATTTCACTACACATTTTCACAAAGATACAAAAAACATAACCACTTCTTGCGAATCATTTGTCCATGAAATCCTTCTTGGTTTTATTCGGGTATTTCGCCCTATGCTGCATCACAGTTTTGAGCAAATACTGCTTCTGCTCTTCGTTCTTCGTCAGAGAACAGTTGAACTCTTTGGTGAGCGCGATGGCTCTTTCGGCCCGATCGTTGACGACAGAGATTTTGTTAACAGTTGCCGCTGCTTGCTTGAAGCCCTCTACTTCAGTCTCTGACGAAGTTGAAATCACTAAAGCCCCCGTATCTTCTGCAGCTCCTTGTTCCTTCCTGGCCTTCTCCTGTTGTTCCTTAATCTTGTCCAGCCTCTTCCTTTTCCTAATCTCCTTATAGTGAAGCTTCATGTCAACAGGGCCCATGCTGCAGGAATTTGGATCTTCACGCTGCATGTCGAGAAAGTGGATGTCCTCCTGATTCTTCATCATTTCCTTAACCTGTGAATGAGCAATGTCCATGATCTCCTTCGCTATTGCCTCCTTGAACATCGCCTCCTTCACTCGGAAGGACTCTGCTTTATGTGACTTGTGCTTCACAAGCCGGTCGTATTCCTTGAGAAGGGATTCCATCTTCCTCAAGGCCGAATCTCGACGCATCATGGGGATTCTCGCTCTCTCCCAAAATATGAGACAGGCATCCAGGCACAGGTTCAGGCATTTAGTACGTCCAAATTTTTGCTCCTTTTGGTGGTAAAAGTACTTTTTGAGTACTTGCAACTGAGTTGGAAGGCCACTTGATGTGATGTTCGCATCCGTCTGGCCAATAAGAAACACTTCTGTTTTCGCTCTGGTAGACACCTGGAAAAGAAAACAAACTAAATAATTCCACAGAAATAATTTCACATCGTAATTAATTTCATTAATTAAATAAAGAAAAGCAGTAACTGGGACTCGAACCAGTGTCATAGCCGTTTGGCGGCATCGCTCAAGTCGGCGTACACAGCACGCTATCCACTACACCATCTAGGGAGTGGATAGCGTGCTGTGTACGCCGACTTGAGCGATGCCGCCAAACGGCTATGACACTGGTTCGAGTCCCAGTTACTGCTTTTCTTTATTTATAAAACTGATACGTGTACACTACGTTCTCTTTGACAATTCATTAATTAAATAAATTTCAATACCGCAGTAAAATTACATTAATTAGTATCATAAATAATTACCAGCTTAGTTGTCCAATATGCAACAGACTAATTAATTTCATGTAATATTAATAATAAATATCACTACCACAGTAAAATGACAGAAATTAAATAATAATAAATTTCAATACCACAGTAAAATGAGATAATTAGTAGCATATATAATTACCTCCATAGTTGTCCAATAGGCTATACAACACGAACCGCTCAAGTGACGAAGAAAACCGTCTTCACTGCAGGCAGGCGAGAAATGAACTGACAAAAAGTCGTCAAAGTTGGGGACCTCTAAATGCAGCGCGATCTGGTTCAAACTTGCACAAACGTGTTTTCTTGTTCTTTAGAATACGGAGAAACGTGTGGATTAAAACTCCAAGCTCATTTTTATTTTACCCTATAGGTATGAAACACCCTATATATATATATATATATATATATATATGCTGCAAACCCACAAGGAAAAAGAAAAACGATTCCAAGGCCTTTCGTGTATTCAAAGCTACACCTGACGAGGTGTAGCTTTGAATACACGAAAGGCCTTGGAATCGTTTTTCTTTTTCCTTGTGGGTTTGCAACATTCATTCATTTCACGTGTTTTATTGTGAAATTCATCCCTATATATATATATATATATATATATATAAAGATGGGATAAAAATTAGGAGCTTTGTGTTTGAATATAATGTTCTGCACTGAAGATAATGAGTTCCTTTCAGATTTTAGGTGGTATGACTCTGTAGTCCTTAGAATAATCCCTGATTTATTGTAATTTGTCATTCGAAAAGTCTTTCGATATTTAAATCATACTCTGAAAGTTGTTTTCAGATTTTACATATAATTATCATTTTTAACAACGAATGAAAAATAAAATGAATAACATTCAAATTAACAGTGGTTAATTGAAAAGTCTGATGTTACTATACTTTTAAGGGTACCAGGTGTCTCCAGGCATTTAGAAGGGTGTACATAGATCGTTTCAAAGGCGATTCGTTGCAAGTAGCAACCAGGGTCGCCTCGCCTAAAATATCGGATGCGCAGTTCAGTTTCCCTACTCATTCATCTCTCCATTAAAATTTGCACTGTTATTTTTGTTTTCTGTGAATAATTTACAGATGATACCTTGAAAAGAGGAAGCAAACTTATACAGGTGCAAGGAGTTCACCCTGAAGAACTGTTTCTTTATATAATGGGGAGATGTCGTTTCGACTTAGAAGATTATTTCAACTGCCACTATGCTATGTGAAGAAGTGATCACGTATGAAAAGCTCGGTCAGTAAAAATAAACACTCGATTAAAAAAGAGTGTTTATAAACTTGTATTTGATGTTTTGTCTAACGAAAGCCTCTTTGTGTGTGCTTTTAATTGAATTCGTTTAAAGATAACTCACCATCCGAAAGTAAAGCGGGCACAAAAATAGTATTGTACGAAATGAAGACCAATTACATCGAGTATAGGACTCCCTATAAGCAAAATAATGTTAATTCGTATTTACTGTGTAGTGCAAAGCAAAAATGATGTACCTGTAGACTCGTTTATGTTCGATTTTAGTGTTTTGCACAGTTGAACCTCAAGTAGTTTGATGAATTTTCAATATATTTAATTATCTAATATAATTGTGTGTGTATATTTCGCCTGAACTATTATTTTGATGATTATACTCCATCGTTTTGTATTTCTATTTATTATTTTTTTTGTTTATATACATAGATGTTCTTCGATCGTATTTCTCATACTATTATTTTTTATTTTATTTTTGATGATTCCATTGTATATTTATTTTCTATATATTTCTGATTCCATTAATTCGTCTAAATAAACAGAATGATGTAATTGTGTTTTATTTAATTCGGTTTAATTGTATTTCTTTTGTTGTTAATAGTGGGTTTCGTTTAAATAATTAGTGCTCTCTCTGAACAACTTTAAGGAGAAAGTCTCTCTGGCTTTTAATAAATAATTAAATAAAAACATTAATTGGCAACTCAGCCTAATAAGGTATACCTGAACAATTAAAAACACTACTTGGCAACTCTTGTAAATAAATTTAAAATAAATGGTGGTATCTGGTAATCCCTTCATATATAATTAAAAACATTATTTGGCAACTCATCTAAATAAAAATTAAAATAAATGTGGTATCTAGTATGAAAAGCTCGGTCAGTAAAAATAAACACTCGATTGATATCTGGGAACTCACGATCCTCTATATAACAACTGCTTGGCACCTGGACGCTCATAATGCGTCTGGCTCCAGCCAGGCGAACACCTCCTTCCTTCTTAGGTTAGGTTTCCCTTTGGGGGGTGAGGACATCCCAACTTCTCCCCCAAAGACCTCCTCCTTCTCCTTTCTCTTCCTCTCTTAGGTTAAGGCTACCCCTTTTGGGGGAGGTCATCATCCCTTCTCCCCCCGAAGCTCCCTCCCCTCTCCCCCTTGGCAGCATTGAGTTGTTGCATAACCCTAACCCCCTTTGCAGCATTGATGTTGCATAATCCTTGCAACACTGATTTTGCATAACCCCCTCCCCTTCATTGCATACCCCCTACCTCCTGCATTGCATAGCCTTTACCCCTCTTTGCAACATCTTGCAACATTGGTCAACATTTGCAATTGTATTGCAACATTCCTGCACTCTCCCATTTTGCGCCAATACTACTCACGTGCATCAGGGCTGGCTGCTGGTTGGTTTTAATGGTTGTATGCATATACTTGTTTTTTAATTCCTTTATAATTTATTCTGAAACAATAAGATTTGTGCAATATTCATTACTGGTATGACAGTTGTAACAAGTCTTGCATAGTTGCCTGCATGAGTTGGTTTAATCCCTAAGTGTAGTTCTGGATACCACAGTAATCAATTATATACAACAAATGTGTTGTAAACAACGTAGACAAATGTAAAGTTTTGCATGTAGGTTCTCGTAACAATAATTACACCTACACGATGGATGATAGGGAGTTGACGAGCGTTGACGAGGAAGTAGATTTAGGCGTACGCGTATCTAAGGAATTAAAGGTTGGGAACCAGTGCCTGGAGTCTTGCGCAAAAGCTAATAGGATGTTAGGCTTCATAGCGCGTAAAGAAAGTTTTAAGAAAGTTTTAGGAATATTGAAAGGGAGTTTATTCCTCGTAGGCCCAAGCGCGCTAGAAATCATGGTAGGCCCAAGTGGTGGACTAGGGAAATATGAGAGTTCATAAACGAGCGCAATAGAGCGTATGGACTTAATAAGCGCAATGGCACGGCAGCTAACTTTAATAGATATACCGAGCTTAGACGTCAGGTTAAAAGATCAGTTAGGAATGCTAAGCGTAATTTAGAGATACTTATAGCTGCGGATAGAAAACATAATCCAAAACAGTTTTTTGAATACGACAATAATCGTAAGCCGATAAAAGATAACATAGGCCCTCTAGTGGATGTTAATGGCGCTTTGGCTTCTGACGCTCAGGCGATGGCGGGTATTTTCAATAACTTTTTTGCGACAGTTTTTACCGTAGAAGACGTAAATAATGTCCCCGACGTGGACGATATCGTTCCATTTAGTAGCGAGACTATTTTGGATGAAATAACTGTTTACGAGGATGAGATTGCGCATTATATCGATAGGCTAAAAGTTAGCAAGGCTCCAGGCCCTGACGCTTTTTATCCCAGACATTTGAAAGATTTGAAAGACGTTATCGTAGGCCCCTTAACGAAAATTTTTAATCAGTCACTCGAAACGGGGATTATTCTTGAAGACTTCAAATTAGCTAACGTCACGCCTATTTTTAAAAAAGGCGACCGCGTAGTAGCTAGCAATTATAGGCCCATTAGCTTAACGTCAATTGCCGGTAAACTTTTGGAATCCGTTGTTAGGGATCGTATCATCGATCACTTAGAAAGTAGAGATTTGATTAATAGTAGTCGGCATGGGTTTCGACGCCATAGATCTTGTTTAACTAATTTGTTAAAATTTTCTAACGAAATAGTGTGTGAATACGATAGGCATAGAGCGGCTGACGTTATTTATTTAGATTTTAAAAAGGCGTTCGATACAGTTCCGCATAGGAGATTAATTGCGAAGGTCAAAGCGCACGGTATACGCGGTCAGGTAGCTAACTGGTTAGAAGAATGGCTTCGTGCTAGGAGGCAGAGGGTGGTAGTTAATGGTAGTGAATCGGGGTGGTTGGATGTAGGTAGCGGTGTCCCACAGGGTTCAGTGTTAGGCCCATTGCTATTCGTAATTTACATTAACGACATAGATGTAGGATTGACTAGTAACGTGTCAAAATTCGCGGACGATACTAAAATAGGCGGTAAGGTTGTTAACGAGGACGATAGAAATAGGTTCCAAGACGATGTAAATAGGATTATGGAGTGGACGGATAAGTGGCAGATGCAATTTAACGTAGACAAATGTAAAGTTTTGCATGTAGGTTCTCGTAACAATAATTACACGTACACGATGGATGATAGGGAGTTGGCGAGCGTTGATGAGGAAGTAGATTTAGGCGTACGCGTATCTAAGGATTTAAAGGTTAGGAACCAGTGCCTGGATTCTTGCACAAAAGTTAATAGGATGTTAGTCTTCATAGCGCGTAATTTCGAATTTAAATCGAAGGATATTATATTGCCCCTTTACAAGTCCCTAGTCAGGCCTCATTTAGAATATGCCGTTCAGTTTTGGTGCCCGTACTTGCGTGAGATATTGATAGGTTAGAAAAGGTTCAGCGTCGTGCCACGAAACTAATTCCGTCATTGCGCAACAAGCCTTATGAAGATAGGATTAAAGAGTTAGACCTGTATTCACTCGAAACTAGGAGATTAAGGGAGGGGCTTATTGAAGTTTTCAAAATCGTTAATAACATCGATAACGTAAATTTTGAAAAATTGTTCACTTTCGATAATAGTAATACTCGTAATAACGGATTTAAGTTGCGTGGCAGACGTTTCATTACTAATATCGCTAAAAACTTCTTTACGTTTAAAGTAATTGATAAATGGAATAATCTTCCCGCCCCCGTCGTGAACTCTACCAGCGTTAATGTGTTTAAGAACCGTCTTGAGAGACATTTTAAAAATATTAACGTTGTTTAAAATAAAAAAACACAATTAGCAACAGGAGCTCTGGGGGTGGTGGTCGAGGATGAGTCTGTTGACGATAAATGCCAGCTTGAGACATGCCAGCGTGTGATGCCAGCAATAAAATTATAAAAAAAAAAAAATTAGACTAACACGAACGTAGATGTAGCTCGTAGCGTAAACTAACCCACTTTTTGTTTAACTTTACCTACTTTTTTTTTTCTTATCTTCTCCTTACTTTGCATGTCTGTAACTCTCTTTTCTTACATGTTTGTAGTTTGCATGGTATGACAGTGAGTTAAGACTGTGTTTGCATGGTTTGTAAGCGTTCTTATTTTACTTCTTTTCATCTTTCACCCCTCTCCTATTTTCTCCGACTATTTTTCTGTCTTGTCGGCAGTGGCCGGCGGATAATGATGGTGAGTCTTTTTTCTCTTTTTCTGAATGAATGTTAACCCACGAGTGATAGTTGTTCCTCCTTACTTAACCCCTTATTCTCTTCTCTTCTCTTAACCTCCTACTCTTTCCTTTCTCTCGGGTTAACCTTAGAGTGGATCTTAGGGTCTTTGTTAGCCTTAGCTTCTGTAGATCTGTAGATCAGTGTGTACTTTTTACACACCTGTTGAAACTTCAGTTCGGTCATGCTTGCCAATACTATAAACACTGTCATCACGTTAGAAGGTTTTTTTTTAGTTTACACAAGACCACTTTTTATTCACTTCTCTGCCATTCCCCTTGTTAATATGTATCCCCTACCTGAATTTATATTTAATTATTTATTTATGTTTCCTTATTAATATGTAAACCAGAGTGATGAATGGAAATAATTATGTTCTAAAGACATTTGGCAATGATTCAACCAACCAATCAGCGCTCACTCACTAAACATTCATTCATAAAATGTTACAACCGTTTGTAGTACACACAACAAATATATGCCAGGTTTTGCTACCTATTCTTAAGAGTGTCCGAAGAATAATGAGCGCAATTGTATCATACACGTTTGATTGTCTTGTGTTAAAGCGGTGTTGTGCTTTCGAAGCTAATATTTTATTTTTAATGATTTCGATTTTTGGTTGCAGTAATTGTAGACGATTTGATACATATATGAGGCAATGTTTTGTTTGTAGATTTGTACTAGTTTGAGAATTTTTAACTCGTGGAATATTTGATCTCTACTTTCATTATGCTTGTTCGATTTATAGATTTTCCTAATCATTTTTTTCTACATTACTACCAGTGCTTGTACAAATATTGACATGCACTTCCGTAAGCACTGATGCAGTATTGTAGATGTTGGTGTACCATGGTGAAGTATGTGGATCTAAGAACTTGTTTACTTTTGTAAATATGAATGAGAATTTGGTTAATTTGTTGCATAGATCGTCAGTGTTCTCTGAGTGAGAGATTTAAATTGAGGGTAATTCACAAAAGTTTGCCCGACTGCACTCGTTGAACAGAGATTGAATTTACAGTATGTTTAGGCTTAAGATGAGGCAAAGTTTTCTTTTTTTATGACTATATAAGCTGGGTTTTTTTATATTTAAGGATAGTTCGTTGGCGTTAAGCCATACATATATTGTTTGTGGTTTACTGTTGATGTTTGTTTGGAGTGGTAATAATTCTGTTGGTGTGATATGTTATTTGCACACTGGTAACAGTAACTGGTAATTAGCTTCTGACCGGTGGAAGTCATTTGCAGGATAGGTGCTAGAAAGCTCCCTTGAAGCACTCTGTGGGAGAGTATCATGTATGTGAGCGATCTTGTATGTGACGTAAGAGAGGCCTGTACTATCCTGTACTATGAACTAGGTTCTGTTAGACAATATGAGCGAGACCACCTTGAAGTTAGTACCTTGAGGTCATAGTGTTCAAGTTTTTTTAAAGTATGTCATGAGGTACTGTGTCAAAGGGTTAAGCTAGATCAAGTAGGATGGTTATTAATTTTTTTGTCGTTCAGATTGTTTATGGCGTCGTTGGTCCCGTGTTATCGTCGAAAGCCCAATTGTTGTTTGTGTATTATTTTGTATTTGAATATGAATTTTATTATTTAATTATATATTACTCTCTCGTATAGTTTACTACCGGTTGGGAGGATAGAAATAGGTCTGTAGTTTGATGGGGGTTTTTATCTCCTGATTTGTAAATAGGATATACTGTAGCCTTTCAGGCAGTTAGGAAAGATACCATTTTTCAATGTTATGAGCTTTGAGAGCTTGGGTGCAATTAAGTTCGCGCATTCTTTGTAAATTCTGTTTGAGATTGTGTTTAACGTACAAATTTTATTTTTCAATTGTTCTATGGCTTCACTAAATCATGTGTCGTCGTAGGAGATAGGAATAAAGAGTGAGTGAAGGAGGGGGCACCTATTTATATATCGAAAGATCGTGCAGTGGGTGTGGCATTAAAGGTGAGATTGGTTCCCACTTCGGTGGAAAATTCGTTGAAAGTACTGTAGGTATTTAAAATATTTGTCTATAAGGGGTTCCAAAAAACCTTAGCCCCCCCCCCCCCATTTGCAGCTTATGTGTTTACCTATATCGAAATAGTTTTTAGTGATTATAAAAATATAAAAAAATTCTTTATTTATTGCAGGTATTAAAATTACTCTAGCTGATAAAGTGATAATATAATGACTTCTCAATTAATTGATGATTCGGAGAGGCAACGTGTGATAGATCGCATACGAGCAATAACATTTCGGAAAGCTCGTGATGCTGGAGCCACCTTTATAACACGTTCATGGGTTGCCAAAAAGTTGCGAAGAAGTGAGGACTTCGTCAAAAGAAATTGGAATAAAACTTTGGATGAATGTGAAATGGATACAACCAAATCTGGGCGCCCAAATTTGCCACTCTCTCAGGAAACAAAGGACATCATTGAAACCGGTACGCGTAAACGGAAAAACAGCTGTGCTAAACTTTCTAGAGAGATCGAAGTGTTGAGAGGAAAGATCGTTAGTGGTGAGATCATTCGACTGTACCGTTATAGGCAAGGTTTAAAGCCTTGGCATGAACTTCCAAACGCAAGAAAAACTCAACTTAACACCGATGACAGAATGTGGTTTGCCCATTATCTTGAAGATTGGGATATGGATGATTTCATGCATTTAGCTGTCTCCGATGAATTTTTTGTTTACGTAACACGTCGGCCTAACTACCAAAATGATCGAGTGTGGGCCACAACACCAGATGAAATCGATGACAATGAACATTATCGCGAATTATTAAAAAGTTCAGACTGTGTTGGTGTGTTTGTTTTGTTCACTGCAAAGAAGCTCATGTGGGTGCTGAAGCCAAATGGTCAGAGTTGGGATGGACAGTATTTTCGTGATATTATTCTATCCCAGCATGTCATTCCTTTTCTAAGAAACCCAAACAATGTTATGGATGTCGATCAGGTCACACTTCTGCACGATAAGGCCCCCTGCTTTAAGGCATTAGCCACTCAACAGTTGTTGCAGAACCATGAGATCGATTTCTTTGGAAATGAAGAATGGCCCGGAAATTCTCCTGACCTGAACGTCTGTGAACACATTCGATCAGTTATAAAGGACAAGGTTGAATGTCTCTTGTTTCAAGAACCTGCAGCAAATCGATTTTCGAAGGATACAATGACGCAACACATTGAAACCTGTTTTAGCAAATTTGCGTAACGATGAAGATCTATTCACGTCACTTTTGGCAAGCTACCCAAAGCGAATTCAGGCTGTCTTGGAAGCCAATGGCGGGAACACCAAGTTTTAATTGTTTCTCATTAAATGCAGGATTAAATTCTCTTTTGTAAGGTATGTTTACTTTTATTGTACCTCTAATGGTTTAGGCCATGGGCGGGCGGGCTAAGGTTTATTGGAGCCCCGTAATAAGTTCATTATTAAATAATAGTTTTTGGAGATACAGGGTTTTGTTAGTTTTTATTAATCGCTTAGTTAATGAGGTTCCAGTCAGGGACGTAGCCAGGAATGTCCCAAGGGGGGGGCGAACTTGAGCTACGTTCGTCAGGTTCCGTGGTGAATCGGGCGAGCCCACACAGTTATGGGGTCTGGGGAAGAGCTGGAAGCTCTCTCAGCGAGGTCCAGGGCTGAGCCCTGTAAACCAGCACATTTTAAGCTTATTTTGTGTAAAAACTGTCTGAAAATGTCAGTGCAACTGCCATTTTTGAACAGCCACTATACAGCCATCCACATGAAATATGTACCTTTCCAACAAAAGTTTGGATAGGACAGTCACATTGGTGCAATCTAAGCTATATTATGATGTAATTACTTGTATTTTCTGCGATTTGAAATCAGCTATTGATCCTATAGTTTTCATATTTAACAAAGAAAGTAACTATTTTATTCACACATTTATTGATTTCATGAATACAATTATTTAGTGTATACACGTTTAACAGTATAACATATCTATGAATAATGAAATCATTAGAAGAGATCCAAATGAATCTCTCACGTATAAGGCAAGTCAAACGGATGCAGAAACAGCTAGATCAGTTGAGACAGAAGAAACGCACATCTGTTTAACATATATAAAACTTTAAACAGGATAATCGCATGGAAAAATAATTTAGGGGCTACTTGACAAAAAATATGTACTTTATTAAATACGCAATTACTTTAATAAATCAAAATCGAATACTTTAGTAAATAACAATTTACATATAGGTATACCACAAAATCACATTACCGCCCATTGAGTCATATATATATATATATATTATATATATACCCCTTCCATTATATATAGATACCAAATTGTTAAATATTATAGTTTGGCGGTGAACCTTGGTTGTAATTACCGCAGATATTTTTCCTGGACTTTCCAAGGAGGGGTGGGGGCGATCGCCTCCGTCGCCCCCCGCTTGGCTACGTCCCTGGTTCCAGTATTGTTTGGGATTGTCCTTGTATTCTTCGAATTTATGTTTATAGTAATTAGCTTTTGCTTCGAGTGTTAATGAATTAAGATTTGTATATCCCTTATATACCTAAATTATGCCTCTTTTTGGCGTAAACCTTTCTTCACATTTTTGTATATTTTATGTTTTTGTTTACAGGTTACCTTTAGGCCTGGGATCAACTAGGGATTGTTGATTCTAACAGTATAGGGATATTTTTGTCAATACTGTCAGATTTCATTAAAAGTAGACCGTAGTGTTTCCTGAAACATTTAAAATTTGATGTTTATATCTATATGTCGAATGATGTCGAAACTTCCTGCGCATAACTTCGTTTTCAATTTATTAAGCTGATTATACCTTCTTTTTCTGAATTTAATATTTGTGTACTTTAAGGCGTTCGTTGTTGTTTTGATTGTGACGAAATTTGGGTGGTGATCAACTATGCCTGCAAGGAGTATCCCTGCGTCATGCATATACTGTGCGTTTATATCTGACCATATGTGGTCCATAAGAGAAGATCTGGTGAGGTCAGTATGGGGTGTGTTGGTCTTGTTATGTACGTGTTATATCCTTAGGTGATCATTGTGTTCCATAATGATTTGATAATGCAGTCTGGCCCTATTTGCATTAAATCTTTATTAAAATCCCCGAAAATGAAAGCGCTCTGTAGAGAGGTGGTGTGTATATTGCCAGTATGTTTAGAGTGGTTTTGTGAAAAGATTTACCGCTCATGTTTCGATGTGAGGTTCTACACCACAGAGTGGGTCAATTTATGTGCATTTTATGATATTTTTATGTACATTCGCCTCCTCTTCTTTCAGTACGGAAACTGTCAAAAAAGGAATAGGCATCTAAGAGAAAGAGATTCTTATACGGGTTCTGTATGAAAGTTTCTTTGAATATAACTAAATGAAATTTTGTTTTAATTAAAGTTAATGTGCCTTCGCGTTCATCATGCTGTTTGGCAAAGCCTCTGATGTTAAGGCTCATCACTGATAAGAGACCATCATTCGCCTTTGTGTTAAGGTCGTTCAGAGATAAGTATTGCGAATCTTTATCACTAAAATTCGCGCTTATAAAATCGGTCGGCCCAAGGGGGATGAGCACGTGTTGGATTTGAAAGAATATGCGAGAGAGTGGGTATTTCCAAGAATGAAATCATGTACATAGCAATAAAATTTAAAAGAGGGAAGGAAAAATACTTAATTTTAGTATATGAGGATAAATAACTAACAAGTTAAGGAAAATAAAAGAAGATAAATTAGAAGAGAAGCTCACTGGTATCATATACATAAAAACATTTGATTTTTGAGTAGTTAGGCAACTCAGAAAATAGATTAAGATTGCTGCGGACCCTTCTTACACGGAATATATATATTCATATATGGAATTTTAAAGAAGTACTTGTGTTCTCAGTTAAATGTAACGAAAAAGACAGGATAAAGAGACGATTAGTGTTTAAGATAAAAATAAATATAGGTAAAATAAAATTAAATTCATACATGCTGGTCCACATATGTATATAATAATAATAATAATAATAATAATAATAATTATTATTATTATTGCTTCTTAATTTGATGGTTTTAGAGAACTTAAGTATGGTCTTTTTTTCATTTTGTTTGTGTGTGTGTGTGTGTGTGTGTGTGTGTGTGTGTGTGTGTGTGTGTGTGTGTGTGTGCCTCGTTATTTCGTAAGCAATATGATTGTAGAATCACTTTCAAGACCAAGGCACTTTCCTGAAAAAAGCTCTATTATTGTTTCCAATCCTTTTCAATTCATCTCCGAAAATGAGTGCCACTCCGAAAGAAAGTTTTGTGGCACTTGAAACCTAATCAATAAGTGAACTTTGGGCTGAGTTTAAACATTTGTGTATTTTGGAGTTCATGTTTTATATTGGAAAAGAAAAGTTTGTTTCTCGGAAGTGGTTCGTTCCTTCGGGAATAAAAGTGTTTGTATCAACTTTTGAGGAAGAATGAAGCGTGTTATTTTGAAAATATTTCTTCAGTATTTTTACCTAAATCAAATATAAAATTCATATAAAAATAAACAATTTATTATATATGATGTTATACCAAGAGAATTAAAAAAAAAAAAATTCTGCTACGCAATTTCTAGACTTTGCTCTTCAAACTTTTCAAGGATAAATTTAACTCTCTGAAAATTATATTTCATTTCATCTTATTTAGCCTTCAAAAGTTTGAAGAGCAACGTCCACAAATGGCGTATTAGAAAAGCAAAATTTTTTTCTTTCTGTTTTGCTTGGTATAACTTCATATACAATAAACCGTTTATTTGTTTGGGATTATATTCAGCATACATCTTTTGTTTTTCAATTGTTTTATGGCTGTCATTAAATAGTGTGCCGTAATAGGGGATAAGAAGAAAAAGTGAGGAAGGGGGAGGGGACCTATGTGCATATCGAAAGACCGCGTAGTCGGTGAGATATTAAATGTGAGATTGGCTCCCACTTCGGTGAAAAATTTGTTGAAAGTATTTAAAATATTTATTGCATCTGTAATATGTAGGGTCATTAGAGACAGTGATAATAATTATTTGGTTTCTCAAGAAAAAATATATGTCGCAGCGCCAAGAGGACTAGGTACCCCACGGACTGTAGTGGTTGTTTTTAATCAACCTGTCTGTTCCCAATGGAGGGAATGTATATCACACTCCGTATTTCTCTTTCATTAATGCACCTTTCAGTCTATCTCATTGAATCGGTACAATTTCTCAGTTTAAGCTCACTTGATCACTGTATAATTGAGGTATCACTTACACTTCTTCATTTCGAGTGCAATTTTTATCAGTTATTGATTGCCCCTTAAAGTATGAATTCTTGTAGAGCTTCATTCAGGACATCGATGACATTTACACTCCACATTCAGCTTTCATATTTAAAAAAACAAAGTACATTTAAATAATTGAGAGAAGGTAATTTAAGTGATTTGTTTTCAAGCGAGACTTTTTATTTACTACAAGGAAAATGTTTTTCAGTTTCAGGTTTAATTCACACATATACCAAAAATCCAAAGGCCGGGGTTTTAGAAAAGACCAAAGTAATATTTCAAATTTTAAAAAAATCAGTAAAAATGTCACAAAATTCCTTGCAAAAATTCAAAGCAAAAATCAAATGGCGTTCATAAAAGCTTACTCAAAATTTCGAAATTACACAACAAAACGCTTAACCTAAATCAAGCGAGTATAGCAAATTTAGAATTACAGTATGTACAAGAAAGGAGCGTGTCAACCCAAGAATTTTTTAACAAGATTCCCACACCCCCTAATCAAACTGTGCATGGGTTTATATATTTTAAAAATGAGTGGGTGGAGTCAACCCAGTCTGACTGCCTTAAAGCTGTGGTTTCCGCTCAATTTAACCATTCACCAGCTACAGGAGAGCTACATTAATAGCGGTTAGTTTTTCCCTTGTAAAGGTTTGGTTCTTGATATGCCAGCAAAGACTCCGTAAGGATATAGTTTTACACGAAGTCTTAAATCAGATAAGGAACCTATGGTTTGACAAAACAAATTAAAACAAACTACTGAAAGATTAGAGAATGACTCGTAACTTAATAAATAAGCTGTAACGCGAAAGAGTTTTAGACGGTCGGTCAATAGATCATCCACTTCAAGCGTCATGTGGAAAGAAGAAATCCAAAGACATTCAGAACTGGCGTCATTTGGATAGCATTTTTATATTTTTAATATTTCTTATTCATTTAATTTAAATGGATGAGCGGTATATGTGGTATATATGAGGGGTATATGGGGTATATATGAGGGGTATTCAAGCGTAATTTTATTGTGAGATAAATAACGATGCGTTTAAATTAGCTATTTCGAGATTTGAATTTTTTATAATTTTCTTGAAAAGAAGTTAGCAAAGGAGAAAGTTCGTTTTATTGTTTTCGCCCTTCTTTCGGGTGTCTCTCAGTTGTCCTTAAATCTCGTCAAGCTAGATAGGCTTTCATAAGTACATGTGGTAAAAGGGTTTACTTACGTTGGGGAATCTAAACGGATATTCTACTTTTATAAACGATCACTTGTGAAAATCCAAAATTATACAACTAAGAGATTTTTTCCAATATGTAACAGTACTACCCTTTCATCCTTTTATATGTTCCGTGCGATAATTACTCATTTCACGAAAGTCAAGCTTGTTGGCCCTCCTCTCTACTACCCTTCATAAAAAATAAATAAAAAATGTTTACTCCCTCATTTTTTAAAACTAATTTAAGAAATTTCGATGAATTGACAAAACTTAGTACTAAGGAATTATCGTGAAAATTAACGTCAACATTTAACCCTTTCATTGCGGTTCGAATTTTGAAACCGTATCCGCAATAAAAGGGTTAAGTCAACTCGCATTTAAATTCATTAAATGAAAAGCAATCTCTGTCCAAGCATCCCCCTTCCCTCACCCGGAAAAGGCTCCATGAGGGAACGGGATGCCCTGGAGAGACATGCCTTCCTCCTCCATCTCCCCCGCATTCCGTCAACAAATTGAAGAATTTCATGCGACCAAACGACATTTACCAATTAAAATAGACACTTAGCTTTATACATGGAATCATATCCGTCTTTCATCCTAAACTGCTCGGCAGAAAAGGATAACAGAATAAGTAAATTAGAAGAAGAAAACGACGAATTAAAGCAGCGCATAAACACACTTAATGGAAGAGTATTTACTTTAGAATTCTGACTCTTGAACCAGGCGAAAAATAAATGAAAAGTTAAACAGCGCCATTAAACAGAAACCGCATAAAAACCTATACTTCATCGGGAAACCTGAAGTTCCCCCACTGAAAACCTTTTCGAAATCGTCAGAGATGCCATGAGATAAAAACATTCCTTAAAATATAATTAGGGAGGCACATCAAGTAGGGAAAAATAATAATGAAAGTAATAAGAGAATAATAAAATTTATGTTCAATGACCGATTTTGTAAATCTGAAATAAGAAATGTAATGATAAAATCAAACCAAATGTATTTATTAATGAATCATTCTTGAATACAGAAAAGAAATTTTATTAAAACTCTAAAAATAAAAATTTATTTATTCCTGTATGTGCAACACGAATAAGCTTCATAAGCCTCAGGAACGACAAACAGTGTCGATGCGTACTCAACATGATTTCGACAGCTTTCAACAGCATCTACAAATAGAATTGCAAACAGCATAACCCTCTGCCAGGTAAACTTATTATTATTCATATACATTGTACAATATATAATAATAATAATTAAAGAAAAGAAATTATAAATTTATGCTGTCTTGCAACTTTATAATTCTATAATCTTTATAACTTTTCAACTTTACAATCTCACTATTGATACATATACATATAATGTTTTATATATATATATATATATACATACTGTGTATTGTAACAGTGTTGGTAGTTTTTCCATGTTTTGTAGAGGTTGTTTTTTGGTTTAAGTATTCTGTATTTTTTGGTTCGGCTTTATTAATTATGTGCAGTGACTATTTAGGGAAATTTTTGAGAGTTGCTATGTAGTATGTATACTAAGTGGAAGCGCAGGTGTTGGAGATTTTATAACGTGTTTTTGTTTTCATGTATTGCGTAGTGGGTGGAAGTTGGTTATTGGGGTCAATGTGTGGGTGGTTGGTGGGAGCCTTCTGGAGGTTTCGTGCAGAGCTTTGCTCTGCTCTGGTGGAGTCTTGGTGTTGTTTGGTCTGCTGGCGTGGAAAGCATTTGTGGTCGGAGAGTTGAGAGTTTTTGGATTTCTGTGAATCTTTGGGGAGGGTGGAGCATAATTTGAGGTGAATGGTGCTGTTGTAATGAGTGGTGTTGTTGACTTGTGGCAATGTGGAAAATGTCGGTGTATGATGTTGGTTCGTTTATGGAGGGTGATTGTTTTGTTTGGCTGGATTTAAGTTTGAGTTGAATGTTTCCTTTGTTGGGGTTGGTTGCCGGGGTTGCCACCGGAGCGGAGGAGTGGGGCGTCTCGGCCCGGGTTGTGGGTGGGATTTGAACTGTGACTTGTTTGATTTAGATTGGGTTTCTGAAAATTGAATGTGGTTGTTGTATTGAATGGGTTTGGGTTGGGTGTTTAATGGGTTTTGTTGGATTGGGATGTGAGCTGGACGTGTTGTAGATGTTTGTGTGTCGTACTTTTATCATGGGGATGGGGTTTGCTCAAGTTTGCTACTTCGCAGGTATCGGTGCTCTCCTTCTGGTTGAGTCAAAGGTCAGGGTCTGGTTTCGTTGACTATATACATGGTCAAGTGTGTGGAGGCCTACCCCACACCCAGCGTTCGACGTTACGGATCGGCCGTTTGTCATCCTCAGGCCATTTTCCCGCTGCAACGGATTACCTGGTGCACGTTCTTAGGCACGTTCGGCAACGAAGGACTGGCCGACGGCACAGGAGTCGTAGTGGGCTACCAACGAGGTGTGCACGTTCTTAGGCACGTTCTGCAGCGAAGGACTGGCCGACGGCACAGGAGTTCGTAGTGCGAGGTGTTTAGCCGGATAAAGACTATTTGGTCTAGACCTTGGCAGACCTGCTGGGAGTTGTCTGGCGTGCGTTAAAAAGGAAAAGAAAACATTTATTTAGCCAGTGTTTCTGTAGTATTATGCTCTCATTGAATTTATGAATTGTTGTAAATACGTGTATATATTTCACTAATTATAATTATAAGGTTTATTTTGAAAGCGTCTGTTAATTGTTCCTTAGTTTTGCACCTGTTGTCTTCTGTTAAGGTAACCCATCCCGAGATACTGTTGCCGGGTTTTTGGTATAATTTGGTCAGAAATATTGTATGACAGCCTTAGTCACCCGGCACGGTAACAGTATATATATATATATATATATATATATATATATATATATATATATATATATATATATATATATTAGTGGTGGACCGGATGTCAGTTTTTCAACATCTGCGGATGCGGATTTTTTGTTTCAATATCCGCGGATGCGGATGCGGATATTTAGTTAATCTATCAATATAATATAGAATTATGAATATATGACATAATTTTTCTAATTTCGTGATATTACTATTATGGCAGGCATGCATAAGAATGAAAATTAATATTAATGTTTTCATTATGATAAAAATAATAACTTTCTCAAGAGTTTCAGCCACAGAAAATTCAATGAAACAAGTTTCAGTCAATTTTCTGTCACCAGGTATTTATATTTTGAGGTTTATATATTTATTTGTTCTTTAATAACATCAGTACACATTTGAAAACTTGTCGATCGATTTTTACAAACTAGTTGGTGATTCTATATAATTTGAGTGCGCTGATCTCAAAAATATAGTTAGTTTTTCCCTATGTCGTATGGTTTTCTTACTACAGGGTGTGTCATAAATCCCCCATTTATCCCCAAATGTGAACCATCTTATCGAGACCAACATTGGATTGCACATGCTAAACCATAAATTTTGTTATAGACTACAGTAACGCTTACATAATAATGTAGGGTAAATATAAAAATAATAAAAACCCACTCTAATAGACAGAGTTTATTTCCACAACAGTTTCAACGCCCACTGGCATTCTCCTCGGGTGGATACAGAAACATGAATGAACCAAAACAAGAGGGAAAAACAGTCCTGGGACTGACCGTTAAGAAATTCGCACCTAGGTTAGATCCCATCCTCCCGACACCGGAAGGGCATTTTCATTAAGTACATTCGCACAAATTTAAAACTATCTTCCTGTTCTAAACATACAGATTCTATTATTTATTTTTTTTACATAATTATCACATTTATTATTAAATTTATTACATTTAATATTGCATAATAAATGTAATAATTATGTAAAAAAAAAAAAAAAATAGAATCTGTATGTTTAGAACAGGAAGATAGTTTTAAATTTGCGCGAATGTACTTAATGAAAATGCCCTTCCGGTGTCGGGAGAATGGGATCTAACCTAGGTGCGAATTTCTTAACGGTCAGTCCCTGGACTGTTTTTCCCTCTTGTTTTGGTTCATTCGTGTTTCTGTATCCACCCGAGGAGGATGCCAGTGGGCGTCGAAACTGTTGTGGAAATAAACTCTGTCTATTAGAGTGGGTTTTTATTTTCATATTTTGACCTTCACGTAGAAAAAAAGTGAAGTTTTTTGCATTTATTAGGGTAAATATATATAACAACCAGTCCCGTTCCCAGCAAAATACTCTCTCCCCTCCCATCAATGGGTGGTTAACATTTGGGGACAGATGAGGTATTACAACACCCCTTGTAGCACGAAATCTTTAGGTGATAGAGTAAAACCTAATTAAAGCAGAATTAAATAGCTCCTAGCTCTTGGACAAGCATATTGCTTGTTTATGAAAGAATAAAAAAATAACTGAAAGAAACAAAATACAGTATATTTACCTTCTTTACTTGCAAACATTTCAGGACTTATTCCAAAGACTTAAGACTACGAAGGTAGATCTGACTAATGACGACTAAACCGGTGCTTCTTTGATGTTTTCTTATGCTGTGCGTTAGGCTGATCTCGTTGCAGACACCAGCAGTAATCCGCCATCATATTTGTATGCCATCTTCCTTGATATCTTCTTTCCATGGTTTTGATGTCCTGGTGAAATCGTTCCCCTTGCTTCTCACTGACATCGAGATTTTCGGGAAAACGGTCAAGATACGAAAATAAGAAGTGAACTTTCAGGCTCATATTGCAGCCTAAGGCGCAAAACTTTTTAAGCATATTTTCCACCAGTCTTTCATAATTTTGGCTTTTGTAGTTTCCCAAGAAGTTTTCAACAACATCTTTGAAACCAAGCCATGCTTCTTTTTCTTTATTGGTCATTGTGTTCAGGAAATGATCGTCTGTCAATAACTTTCTAATCTGAGGACCTATAAAAACACCTTCCTTTATTTTCTCGTCGCTAATCTTTGGATATTTTGAACAAATGTACTTGAAACACTCACCTTCTCTGTTCAATGCTTTGACATACTGCTTCATCAAGCCTAATTTAATGTGCAAGGGTGGTAGGAGGATTTTATTTGGTCCAACTAGATGTTCATGTAAAATGTTCTTTGATCCTGGGGTAAGATTCTCTCTAGGAGGCCAAGTTTTCCTCTTCCAGTGCTGGTCACGTGCTCGACTATCCCATTCGCAGATGAAACATGGCATCTTAGTGTATCCTGATTGCTTCCCAAGTAACATGCAAAGGACTTTGAGATCCTCACACAATATCCATCTGTGATTTTGATACTGAATTTTTTCCAGAAGCAGTTTCATGTTATCATAGGTCTCTTTTAAATGAGTAGAATAGGCCACTGGGATTGATGCATATTTGTTACCGTTGTGCAGTAACACTCCTTTTAGACTGGTTTTAGAGAAATCTATAGACAACCTCCAGTCACTGGTTTGGTATTCGATGCCTAGCTTGCACACTAATCCTGTGATGTCCTTGCAAAATACCAAGGGACCATCTTCTTCGAAAAAAGGCACGAAGTCTTTCTCACGATTTCTGTACCAAGCGAAGTATGTGTCGGATGCCAATAAATTGTTCTCCTGCAATCTAGACCCCAAAAGTTCTGCAGAGTCCTTAGGCAGATTCAAATCCCTGACTAAGTCATTTAGTTCGGCTTGGGTTAATGGTTTAGGAGGATCTCGGGCAGCTGCTGGCTGTTCATAAACATCATCACTGTCTGGATTTGGAGCTGAATCAGAATCTGAATTGTATTGATCCAGACTCTCGGGTGGGCGGAGAATAGGAACTTCTGGACCATGGGGTACCGGCCTTATTGCAGATGGAAGACTTGGGTATTGAAGGCTCTCTTTATTCTTTACATTATAACCTTTAACATTGCAAGAACAGAAGTAGCAGTCGTCGGTATGGTTTCTAGGCTCGCGTCATACCATAGGGATCCCAAATGGCAAACTTTTCTTTTTACCTTTGCTCCAATTCCTTAGTGCCGCAACACACGTAAGACAAACCTTGTTTGGAGCCCAACTTTTGTCTTGATCTCCTAATTTAATTCCAAAATAATCATGATAAGCTCTCTTAATGAAGGTCGTTACATTTGTCCTTTGTTTTACAACTACATACCGACCACAAATATAATAAAATATGTCTGGACTATGGGTACATCCTCTAGAAGCCATTATTAAAATTTTAAAGACGTAATGTTAGAATTATCTATCTGAAAAATATGAAAAAACGAAATTAATTAAAGATAAAAAGGTAAAAAATTACAAAACGCCCCAAAATTGTTTTGCTAATAACTTTAAAACTGTGGGTGATAGAAAAAACTGGTAGCATTTTTTAATTCAGCGCAGCGAACTGCTTCAGAATCACAACTCAAAATAAAGAAATCGATTTTCATGCAGACCGGTGTAATTAATACTTTACATGAAATTACATGAAATGTGCATGACTGGGCCTTATAAGCTACTTTATAAGCTAATTTAATTGTACATTGCATCATTTATTAGAGGTAATATCCGCATAACATCCGCAGTCACAAGTGCGGATGCGGATGTTAAAAATGACGCGGATATCCTCAGATGCGGAGATCCGGTCCACCACTAATATATATATATATATATATATATATACATATATATATACACTATTTCATTCTTGCTTTACAGCAACTGATTTTTTATTTCTTTGGCATATATATATATATATATATATATATATATATAACCTTTTGTTAGCTTCCGCCCGAATTGTTCATTCTGACGAAGGTCAAGCTTTCCATTCCACCTTAGACCTACAGTTTAACGTGGAATCCGAACGACGCCCCACCAGCAGCACAGCGTCTTAACCATTAGGCTACCCAGTATACCCATTTATCTACGAACCACTTTCTTTATTGTGTGGAAGGATGAACAGCTGGATTTTGCTGGGCGCCGGCTGCCGTCACCGGGTCTCGAACCCGGGGCCAACGGATTCGTAGTCAGCGACGCTAACCACTACATCACCGAGGCGCATATATATATATATATATATATATATATATATATATATATATATGTTATATAATGATGTTAATTTAGGAAAATGCAAAATATGATAAATAAATAGTAATGGGTTTTCCGGGAAATAACGTTGAGTTGTTTTGAAGATTTAGTTCATCCCACAAATATTGTCTTTCCCCGATGCTCATTACTGTTATATAAGGTTTTGCAGAGTCAAGAAACCGTTCAGATGATCCATATTCATCCAAAAGATTGCGATAGAATTATTTTCTGAGTGTGAAACGTTTCGATCTTAGTAATGCGCTCGATCAAATTTACTTTCTACCCCAATTTCAGAATTATCTCAAATGTATTAATATTAACAAGATGGTATAATTACTCCTCCCCTAACCCTTCAATCGTCGTGGATACCGAACGCTATATAAAAACTGGATAGGATTGGATAAGAACCTACATCCGAATAACCTGACAGGATTTAAATAGGGTATCTTGAAAGTCACGTCATCATCATTCAAACGAACCCCAGAAATTCAAGGTACCTCATCGTCAGAATCGGAAGTACAAGGTACAGTAATGGCCCCATTTCTGTTCATTATCATGCTAACAGACGTAGAAGTGGAGTAAACACCAGTAGTATAGGCGCAAAAGGAGATAGTGCAATGCAATTGCAAATGTTGATCAATGTTGCAAGATGTTATGAGGCAAAGGGGAGAGGGATTGTTGCAAGAGGTTATGCAACAAGGGGTTATGAAAACTGGGGGCGGAGTTATCCCCAAAGTTGCAATGAACTCCCGCTGGGGGAGACCTCTTTGGGGGAGAAGGTGGGACGACCTCACCCCCCGAAAGGGGTATACCTAACCTAAGAGAAAGAGAGGAGAGGAAGAGAGGAGTGTTCGCTTGGCAGGAGCCAAGCGCATATTAAGACTTCAGTCGAGCGGCCGCTGTCTTATAAATTCCTAATCAGCCAGTTGGATTAATCTTCCAATTAGCTTAACTGGCTGAGTTGCCATATTGCGATATTTATTTAATTAAAGCATATATTCTGGCTTAATCCACCAGTTGGCTTAACTGGCTGAGTTGCCAGATTGCGCTATTTATTTAATTAAAGCATATATTCAGGCTTAATCCTCCAGTTGGCTTAACCAGCCAGTTGACGTAGAATACCTAGAAGGCAGGTGTGTATACATATTACCTTTTCAACTGCCAGATTGCGCTATTCAGATATTTTTGACAGTTGGCTTAGAAATCCTTCAGCCGTTTCAGAAGGCACACAATTGATATAATTAAATAATAATGTTTACAACCAAAAGAATTAAATAAATCACCATTACATCATTCTGTTTATTTAGACGAATTATTGGAATCAATTTCACGAAATATATAGAAAATAAATATACAATCAAACGATGGAATATATATGATCAAAATAAAAAATAATAATAGCATAAGAAATACGAACGAGGAATATATATATATAATATTATATATATAATCAAAATAGAAAATAAATATACGATCAAACGAAGGAATATATATGATTAAAAAATATTAAAAAAAATAATAATAGCAAAAGAAATATGAACGAGGAATATATATATATGTTATACGGGGCTAATGTCATACGCAATATTGAAAGATGAAATAAATACGATGAATGTCATACACAAGCACGCCCACTTTCTTAAATATCCTACAAGAGCAGGCGTTCGCCTTCTCCTCAGTGATTGACGCGAGAATCTGCTTAAATCTTTTCTAAGCCCTCAAGCGCGCGCCTGAAATATGAAATATGATATTAAAACCGCATTCATTTTAATCAAAGGCGCTCAGATGCACTTTTGCGACATCTTGCGCTCGCTGTTTTCCCATGTACTTTCCAAGCTAACATCTCACATCCGTTTCGAGTTTCAGGATGGGAACTATGACTCTGAGAACTAAACATTTTCTTGGTCTCATGGTGACTCACCTCTCTGACTTATTTGAGAGTGGATTTCTCCGTATATAAGGAGGGGTCCAGCCATTGAAGGACAGACTTAAGATTCAAGATTCGAAATTCAGGGTAGACTCTGGTCGGAGCTCAGATCCAGATCTTTGTCTCCGCAGGTAACGAGGGTGCGAGTTACCTTGTATGCATTAGTTTTGCTTCGGGACGATTTTAGAACGGGCTTAAGGTTAGTAAGTCTTAGCAGGAAATCGTTATTCATTTTATCGCGGGTAACGAGGAGCGAGTTACCCCGTATGTCATTAGCGTGCTTTACCAACGGTCCTAGAACGAGCACAGGGTAGGTGTTTCAAGAAGAGGGCCATTTGACTTTTGAATTAACGTAATTTAACCACTGGGAGAAGGGTGAATTAAATCGGAATATCGGAATTGAGAATCTAACTGAAGGAAACGCCAGCAGACTTAATTCATTTATTTCTTAGTGACCTTAATTGTCACTCGTAGACTAAAGAATAATCCATTTATAGTCCTGTGAACTTAATTTAAAATATGACCTTGTGAACTTAAAAGCTGAACAATTTATTATAAACTTTCGTCTGTAATCCGCTTATTTAAACCAAATTAAAGTGCCTAAAATTATAGTTGACTCTCAGTTAATCCCATCATAATAAACCTAAACTCGACGAGTGAAACAAGGGCTGAGGAAAGCTCCCGGATTCCGTAAGTGACCAAAAAGGGGTCAGCGCACTCTGTAGTGTCCCGCAGGACCGCAAAGGAGTACTCCACTGTACTTGAGGGTTAAACTCACCGGGTAACCCCCGAGTATAATAGATTGGTGTCAGGTGTGGGGTGTAGGTAAGTATTTGCTACCCCCTGTTTCCTAGACACTCGTCGAGCACCAGAAGCCGACTGATGCGTGTATGAGGACCATCTAAACGGACAAGAGAAAAACGGAAATTCCACCTAGAATCAGAAGGTCGAGAGCAGCTACTCAGGCGCGATTGAAAGCGGCAACGAGACTTCAAGCAACAGGCGAGGACGAGAAAATTCATCTTTCCGAAGAAGAAAAACCAAAGGTAAGCAAACCTGTTTGTATTGCAACCGGTTTTAGGGGACAGGAAGACAATTTTCCTGTAGCAGGTAGCACACCTAAAGCACACCCTTCAGGATTAAATTTTTTTCCACCAAATTTTGATATCAATAGAGTACCTCACATTCCCTCCTGGACTCCTCCTGAGAAAATTACAGGCGAACTCAAAAACGGGAATAGCCCTTTATTAGCTAACTTACGGGAAGATTTCTTGGAGTTTTGGCCTTTCTCGTTAGACAGTGTCGAAATGTCTCTTAGGCAAGACAGCAGACAGGCTAGCTTAGGAAGCCGCGAAATGGCTGGAAGGCGTAGCCCGTCACCCCCAAATTCTCCTCCTGCTCTTTCCCATAGAATTCCAGCTCCTACCGCTCTCCCCCATAGAATACAACCACTAGGACATTTCAATATCCCCCTTCTCCGGAAGAAAATGATTTCTCCCCTGATGAAGAGAAAAAGCTGCGTCACACGGCCGAAATCTGTCCCATATTTTGTGGGACGTACGCGGAATATTTAATTGCAGTGGCTCAAAGGGTAGTGCGAAGCTATGTGTCTTTTCAGGATTTCGTGTTCGAAATTGCAAGGTTAATCCCCGAGCGAGGACGAAATTCCGATAGGATGCGAATCGCGCTCGCGATTAGATGTTCAGTCCTCCCTAGTAGGTTAGTGTTAGTGGGATTTGAGGAAAAAGTTAAAACGTGGAAGGAATTTTTAGATATTTGTTCTAACCTCTATTGTCAAAATAGGGGAGAGAAAATTACTAATAAATTAATGAATATTGAAAGAGAATGTACACGACTGGATGAATCGTTCACTTCATTTGCGTATAGAATACAGAGAAGTGGAAGGGTTGAAAAGAGACGCAGGCGATATGGTGCAAAATATAGACGTTCCGTTTGTTTTAAATAAAGTAATTTTAAATTCAATACCTCGAAGGCTCTGGAATAAGTAAGGAGACCAGACTGAGGAGATACACAAAAAGATCAAACGCATTAGGTGCGATGACCGCATAGTTTCCGAACCAATCACCCTTTTTAATCTGGGGTCCATACCCTCCCCAGATCCCTCCTATTATCAAAATCAAAATTATTTGCTAAATCAACCTACTTATTCCCCTTACCCGAGCGCGTCCACTTATTTGGGACAAAACCCTTTTTCACAAAACGTCCCTTCAGTTCACACAGACTAAATGTGAATCTTTTTCGAATTCATTTTCACACGCGCCTAATCTATAAACATCATTTACACAATTTCTCTTTTCTTGAACCGTATTCGTATTTTCACTTTTTCTCTTTCACACGATTTATTTATACTTTTATTTCTTAATACAAAATCACTCCTCATTTACTCCTTTTCTCACTGCATTTATAAGAGTTCTCTCATTCGCTTGCTTATCAGCCTCAGATTCTAATCTCAAGGTCTCTCAAGGTCGGACGGCCAGACTCTAAGCTCAAGGTCGCGCGGCATTCTCTCGCCTTGCTTTCGCTTTCATTCATACTCGAGTTACACAGATTTATCCCACTTGCACTCTGTTTCTCTTTATTCATTTTCTCAGGCTCACTTACTTCCTTTCGCTCTTCTTCTCCTGCTATGGGATTATTCTTGCCATTGGGGACGCCTATTCTTTGTTTATTTGTTGATTCTTCAGTGTCCTTAAAGGAAATCCGTCGGGGTGACTTGTCTCGGGTTGGTGGAGAATCCGTTTTCCTTGTCCAAGGTGAATCATTTCGGCGACCTTCCCCATTTTTTGTCGGGGCCCTTCCGCGGTCCTGTTTCCGGTTTCGGTAACCTCCATCGGGGGCGTCCCGTGGGGAATAACTTCTTTGACTCGAGTAGGGCGAAGGGGACCGATTCCTTGGGTCGTCTCGTCGGTACTCCTGTCTATTCCAGTTTTCTCGCAGGTCGTAGGGTGACGGTGACCTCTCATTTCGGTTCTTCCTGTAACGAAAATAGCCGTCTCTTCTTCCTCCTCGTCGCTGCTCAAAGGGGGACGGTGACCTCTCATTTCGGCTCTCCCTGTACTGAGAAAAATTTTCTCTTCTCCATCCTCGATTGTCAGGATGATCACTCCGTCGTTGGTCATAATAATAGCTATTTGAGTTTCTTTGCGTCACTCTCCATCCTCGGTGTTCATTCTGCCGATACGGCGACGAGTACCGTCGTCGGTCCTCGTAGCATGTTTCCCTTTCCCCGTTGCGTTTAGCCGTGAAGGTGACGCGTACCGTCGCTCTCCTTCTCTTATATGCTCTCGCGCTTTGTCTCGGTCTATTTCCAAAGCTTTCACTCTCTCGATCATCGGGCAGAACTTAGCCTTATGTCCCGTCCCTTCGCATATACAGGGTGTTTCAGGAGGAAAGGCCAATACTTCGGGAGGTGATAGTATCGGTCATTGTGAGAAAAAAAGTTAACATGTGTCTAATTCTGAATGGTTACTGAGATAGAGCTGTTTGAATCTGATGCGCGCGCAGCTCTTCCTACCCCCGCGGTGTTCCCATTCAATGGCCACCAAGGTCTCCAGACCTCTCTCCGTTAGATTATTGTTTGTGGGGGTGGATGAAAAGTCAAATTTACAAAAGAAAGGTGGATACATGAGACGAATTGCTCGCGCGAGCATTTTGGATGCTGCTGCCCGCATAAAGGAACGTCAAGATCAACTCAGACGAACAATACGCGATCTTCGCACACGAGTTACAAAGTGCATTGAGGCTGACGGTGGGATTTTCGAAAACGTATTGTAAACTAACAAATTTGTCATTTCTGTATCTGATACCATTCAAAATGCCAATGTTTAAACATTAAATGTTAGAAACAGTAATTGGTTTCTCTTTCTTGATTGCCATTAACAATAATTTTGTATTTGTAGATTCAAACAGCTCTATCTCCGTAACCATTCAGAATTAGACACATGTTCAATGTTCATATGAACTTTTTTATCACAACAATGACCGATACTATCACCTCCCGAAGTATTGACCTTTGCTTTTGAATAAAAGTACGGGTGTTGTACTAACGGAAAGCTATCGTGTGAATGGTGTCTACGACGTAAGCACGTGGGACAAAATGATAGAACACATGACGCATTAACTGTTCGTGAGAACGGAAAAAGAAATGAAATCTCAGGGAATACGCAAATCGGAAATAAAGTTGTATGCGTGAATCACGACACGCGAGCTCAAAGTGATAATAAAATGAACCAAATTAAAAAATTAAAATCAAAGGTCAATTTGTGTAGTTTTCTTTTTCTTTTTTAGTTTTTTATTTCTTGCATTAAACGCATTTATCTTTCCATTTGTAATTGGGGAAACCATCCAATGCTATGCTCAGATATGGGAAAAAAACCAAAAAGAGAAATAAGCATGGAAGAAACCAGTAGTAAGGAGGCAAAACGTAAACTGGAATATCCCCTCCTTAAAATAAATACAGCAGGAGAGTACCTGATTGAGGGAAACTTAAACGAGAAAACCATAGAAATGGATAAAAACGAATTGGTCGTTGGGACGTTTCACGCAAATAGTGTATGGTTGAAGGAAGAGAAATTAAATTTCAATATGGTGGAAAGGACTTCTCCACGAACCGTATTGCCAGATATTTGTCTGAACGAAGAAAAATTGAAAAAGACATTAGATGATGTAGAGTCCCTAAGCGACCAGCACGAAGAAGATATAAACAATATCCAAAAAGATGATGATGCCAAAGAAGAAAAATCGAAAAAGTCATTACGTGATGTAGAGACCCTGAGCGACCAATGCGAAGGAGAGATAAAGAATATCCGAAAAGAAGATGATGCCAGACGTATTTACACAGGAATCAGATCCAAGGAATTGAGAAACGAACCAGAAAAATACAGAAATAAATTCAATGACACGAAGTGTCTCTGGAGACATACGAGACCGCCAGACTGATTTTGTCAGTAAATGACTTTTGTACATAAATGATCATTATTGCGCTTGGCATAAAAAAGAATAAATCGCTTAATGAAAATGAAAGACTAGCTAAATAAAAGTCTTTCATTATTCTTGCGTTTCTTGGCACTAAAATTAATTACTTATGAAAGTATAAAGCATCGCTAAGTAAAAATGTTCTTTTTTCGCTTTTGTGATTGTCTAAATCAAAGGATAATATAGGAGTGTAAGCGCCTAGAAAATAAACTATAGCGAAAGAAAATGCAAGTGCGTATTTAAATAAGCAAATATGATAAACGATTTAACGTGCGACGAAAAGTGAAACCAAACTTCATCTATATTTATTCACGAGATATAGATAGGCACTTTCGGAACATAGGCTTTTAAATTATAGGCAGGCAAATAGGCACTTTCAGAGTGTAGGCTTTTCAAAAGTAGGCATTCGCAGAAGTGTAGGTAGAAAGTAACCCAATTAAAAATCTTCCCAAACATGTTTCGTGTTAAAAATGTGAGATCATGTTCGACACGAAAAACGCGATAAGGAGTCATGACAAGACAGGATATGAAGATAGGTAGCATAGAGTCAGAGGCAAATGAACTAACGTTACGAGTAAATTTATTTTTATCATTCTATTTATTCATATTTACATAAATTTCTATTTATTTCTATTCTAGACTTCAGTCAAAAGACAGAGTTATTAATCTAGTTCGTTCTAACCAGTGAAGAGTAACACCGGAGGGATAGTGAGAAATAAATAATTTAATAATTCAATTTAATACTTTAATAATAAAAATAATTTACTAATTCAATTTCTTTTAAACATAGAATTGACAAATTTATTTTTCACTCAGTTTGACTAAATCTTTTGATATTTAAGAATAAGGAAAAACAATAAAAGTGCCCTGCTAAAGGAGATGGTTGCCCTTCTCCTGTTATTAGTTGCGGTCCAGGCAGGGGAGCAAACCCTTGAGAACAATGGAGTCCTATTTGAACCCCTGGGTCCCTTAATATCCCACGGCTCAGTTTATACTTTTAGTGTTAGACTCCACCTGGGACCTTACTATCAACATTTACACGCCTTGGCCGAAAAAATGAGAAAGCTTATAATTCAATGCGAAACGGAGGAACGACGATTAGCCAAATCAAAAGACTCTACGGAAAATGTAATAAAGGAGTTAGGCATTTTAATAGGCACTCTACACGGCGTCCACGAGCAAATTATCGCAACCAAGAAGGAGCTCCTAACTTTCGTCTCCACCTTAACTCAAAAACAACCTCCGGAAGGCCCTGCACAAGGAAGAAAGCGGCGAGGCTTAATTGATGCAATAGGGAGCCTCATGAACTTTGCTTTTGGAACAACAGAGCAAAGGTCAGTTGACAAGGTCATTAAGCGGGCACAGATAAACAAAGAACAACACTTGGTGTTTTTAACCATTATCTCCCTTAGTCTCTCCACTTACACGGAGGGATTGCACCTAAGGCTCATTAGATTGACAACGGCATTAATTATCGCCAATAGAGGAAGATTGGATTCATTTTTATTCAATCCCATTTTTTGTCTTCAAGTACTAAAAGGAATCGAGCCTAAGGTAGGCCGATTATTGCCCTATATCTTGAATATGGCAACGATCCCCCTCTATTTCCGACTCAGGAGAACCCGTTTACAGAGAGTATCGGAAGACGAACTCAGAATAATTATATTCATCCCCCTCAAGGCCATAGAAGCGCCCACGACGCTTTTCCATATCGCTCATCTACCCATTTGGATGGAAAAAGAAAAGAAGACTTGTACTCCGAAATTATAAACAAAACCCGCTATTTGGGCTTCAGCCAAGACCGCCTAAACTACCTGCTGATGGACTCTCTCGATGAGTGTGTTCGAATACAAGAGACGTTCCATTGCCCCGTGCCGACCTATATTCTCACTAAAGGATCCGATAACTGTGTAATCCGACTTTTCCAAGCTGGAACCTCAACAAATCTATCAACTTGCCATCGAATCATCAAAAGAAACTTCTCCCCCGTGTTTTTGAGACATCACCCCGACGTATACTACAGTGTTCAAGTCCCCTGACTCTGCTCCTTCGCTGTGGAATGGAAAAGGGAACCAAACATCAATTGAAGATCGATAGGACCGGCAAATTTCCGTTGCCCGAAGGCTACGAAATACTGACGGATCACAAAATAATCCTTTCAGTCTCTCTTTTCTCCGACCCTCGAAATTTCACCCTGAAGACGGAACTACCATCTTTAACGAACGACGCGGAGGCCACCTACATAAGAAAATCGTTCCATACACCCGAAGCCATCAAACACTTTAACGCTTCGTTCCCAAAAGGAGTGAACCTGAAGCAGATGACCCGGAACATAAAGCGAGTCACCTTCGAAAGGGATCAAGACCAGAAGTCACAAGCTATAAACTTCTCTACACTTGACCTATGTCTCTTACTCGGAGCTATTGGGCTGGGAATCATGATGATACGGAGGTACCAGCGAAGTCGTCGCCGCGCGGTTCCCGTCGTCAGTACTACAACACCAAAGGAAACAAGGGCACCTGCACCGCCTTCTTCAGACGAAACCCCGGTGATACGAGAGCCACCCCGGTTGAGACTCCCTACCAGTCCGGAAGCAAGCCGGAGGCCACCACGATCTGTCCGATTTCACCGTCCAATCGAACCAGCGCATGAACCCGAATACGTGCAAATGATTTACGAACAACTCCCAGGAGGTTTTTCCTGAAAAGAGGAACCAACCATACCACTAGTTTAATAACTACACCTAACTGCATGCCCGAACTTAGGTGTTTAATATTAAAGAAAATAAAAAGTTCTTTCTGAATTAAAATTAAGAGGCAGTTAAATTATGATGAAATAAAATAGTAAAAGATAAGTTAAATTACGGTAATATAAGATAAAATGAAAGTGAAGAAAAGGTGATACCTCAGTGAGTATAACATAATTGTAAGTTGTTCTTTCAGCCTAGAAACCTAATACACTGGGAAGATGAATATAAACGACCTCCCTACGGAAATGTTCTTCCACCTTTTTCGTTATTTAAAGGATTATAAGTTTATCCTAAGGTTTGTTTGTATTAGGTGGAAAGACATATTATTGCCTACCTTAAATAGCAAATATCTCGCATTTAAAGAACTCCCAAACGAACATCTTCTGTTTATCATATGAAATTACATTCCTTTATGCTTAAATATTAAGTTCTTAGAAATATCTGTACCAATAGGTCGTCGCATCCTTGAAAGAAAAGAGCTAAAAGCTTTACAACGCTTTCGATCAATTACCACTCTGCATTTGAACAAGGTGAAATTAGTGTGTACATCTGAAAAAATTTATTTCCGCCTTTTGGACAGTTTTCCCTATTTAAATAAAATACGATTGTCAAATGCAATAATACCCTCAGAGTTTTTGAGTAGTTTACGTAGAGTAGATAGGTTAAAAGTCTTAATATTGAATAACATTACCTTTAGCGGTAGTGATCCCACCATAAAATTAATTACGTTAATCTATGACCTCAACCACTTGCAAAAAGTGTTTTTGTCGCACTTATTCCTTCAAAGGCGCATCCTAACCTTCTTTAGACATCATTTTATCAAGAAGGTTGCCACGACCAAAATGGTAGGAGAAAATGAGTATGGTTCTGGAGTTTACCAAATAACAACTAGAGCTCGAACCAGTGTATATGACAACATAAGGTTGGGAGATATTCCTTACTCATCAGATGATGACGATCTTGACCCTTATGATTGGGCGAGATTTCAGGTTATATAAATTTTAAGATTATGGTTACACACTCGCTAAACATTTATCTTCAAATATATCTTTCTTTCCTTTCATATAAGTCGCATATGCAAGTTATCCTTTAGAAAAAATATTAGTTCTCTATGAATATGCGGGGACATGAGGTCAGAATTTTTGATAAGAGATGTTTTCAACTTGAATATGTTTACAACTGTAAATTTTCCGTAATGACTAAAATTCCCAATGTTAATCATTATTACATGGAGAAATCCGAACATGACGCATCTTATTATCGAAAAACATTTTGCAATGTTCTTTTACAGAAATATTTTTAGTATAAAATTATTGGGTGTAATATAACACGCTGAACTTTTAGTATAAACTTACCCAGCGTAATGTAATGTTTCGTGCTATTTTCATTGAGACAGATACAAAATTAAAAAGTCCCCCCTAAAAAATGCACCTACCGGCATAACGGAGAGAGGAATTAAGATTGAAGAAGCTAATGTAAATTAAAATAATAACTGTCTTCAGATTTAAAAGGTAATTCAGTAATGAAAATTTAGAATTTTTCTAAAACCCTTTAAAGTTCAGTGAAAAGAATTTAACACCCGGACAGCACATCGTCTAAATTGTTGTTTACCTTATTTTGGAAGGGTTAAATGAAAAAACCCTCAAAAGAGCATTGCGTTAAGGAAAACCATATTAATCTTAATCTTTGCATTTCTTTTCCTCAGCTATCCTTTCTTAGGAAATTACGCATGTTACTATTAAAATTCTATGTCTTGTGTTGTAAGGTTAATCACAAAATCGTTATAAGGCATTTTTATAGTCCCTCTAACTGTTTAAAAATACCTTAAGGTTTTCGCCAAGAGACAGAGACAGTCTATGTGTTTATGCGTTTATGTCTATATGTTTATTTTCGAACTTTTGCTTTCGCTATGTGTGCATGCAGGACATAACTTTCGTTTTATTTAATTTCCCATCGAACGAGTCCACTTCTAGAAAAGGACTCTTCCCCCGCAAATAATTAATTAAGTTAACCATAAAGAGAAATAAATTTCCCCCTTTTATTGCCAAGCCAAGATGCCAAGATGGGACGAAGATATTCTTCAAGGAATTATCTTCCCTTACAATTCATTAAATATTACCCTTTTAAACTACCCAAGATAAATTAAGAGGCTTATCCTCGAAAATTGTAGATGAAAGCACTGCTAAATGTGCAACATAGGTAGCTACTTACAACCTTGCGAGTATTCTTAACGCACTGTAAATTTTTGAAAGGACTTAAGAGTCCTAATAAAAAGTTCAATATCTTATCTAACGATAAATTACTTTTTTATGTCCTTCTTGCACCTTATTGTCATTTACCTTACTACTGTGAATTTCTTTTACCCCCTTCTCTTTTAAAACAACTTTGAAATTTCTTATGCTTGACTTTAAAATGTTATAACATTCAATCTCTCTTTAGGACAGTGTGCCTTATAAATTATTTTCTATAAATCAGAATGGAAATTCTTTATTTACTCGTACCTTTTAGTAAATAAAGTTGAAATAAATTCTGAAATCAGAATTACGTTAACAACATATGAGAAATTAGCTTTCCTTTCTGCAAGTTATATTTTAAATTTTATTAATCTGCCTAGTCTCCAATTTTTCATAAAATAACCAGCTATATTTATATTGTATTATAACCTTATTTCTTACCCATTCTATGGCAGTGTTGCAGACGCTGTATTTTATCATTCAATAATGAGATACAATTTTTTTATGAACCGTCAGGTTGTGAAAACTCTTCATATATTCCACCCAAAGTTGACAACGTAATCTACCCTTTTCTAGTGTTAAAAGGTGCCCACTAATATGTTCGAGAGTGTTTATATTATATTCTTTTATTTTATTTTGTAAACATTTACGTCTTTGCGTACAAATTTCCCTATACATTTTCTATATATGAGAGGTCGCGCGTCTTAAGGTACCTAAGCGCCACCTCAGGCGGAAACGTGTTTTTGATGGATATCACTATTTTCACCCTTCCTCTATCGCGTGGTTTGGGTTATAATGACCTTACTACACTAGAAGTATGGTTGAAAACCTTATGAAGCAAACTACTTTTTTCACCTCTATCGCCAGCCAAAAGTTCACCCAAAGTTCGGCATAATAAGAAAATAAAAAAATAAAAAAAAAATATATATAAAAAATAAAATATGAAAATCTATTCCAAAATCTCATCTACATCTTCATTAGCATACTTAGAACTCTAATTTAGCCAAAAATGAACGTTCTAGCTCAATTAATAACAGAGATACTATTGCCAGAATATTGATGAACTTTGGAGGCGATTTCTGGCGTATTTTAATTTTGGCGCTTAGGTACCTTAAGACGTGTGAACCCTCATATGTTAACCAAAGAAAACCCAACTCGCATCTGTTGTTAATTCCTAAACTTTAGGCATATGTTAGTCTCTGTTATTGTATTACGAAGAAACATCTGACCAAAAAATGCGAAACGTTTAATAGACTCATTTCCCTTATAAAACTATTTTGGTAACTCCTCCTAGCAACCAAATTCACTAAATTAAAGTGATTTCCCTTTTTTATTCGGAATACGTAGTTTCTTTTATATAATTTCAATAATTGCTGATAAATAAAGAAGTAACAGATAAAGATCCATCGTATCACATTGATTAACCCGAAGGTTTTTGCATACTATTTTTTCCGGGCCAAAAAGCCCAAAAATGAATTTCAATTTTCCCATTTAAATAACTTTTCGAAATTTTAACATTATGCCATAATTCCTAAACTTCAAGATGCCTGAAATATACATCTCAAAATTTTGCGTTAAACCTTTCCTTCACTTTATAACGAGAAAGGAAAATGTGTAAAGAGAGAACTATTTTAATCCATTAGTATTTTATATTATTACTGTTTTAAATTTATTTACCGCTTTTGATTTTTAAGGTAAGTTGATTTTGATTTTTATGATGGTCTATATAATGAATGATTAAGTTTAAATTCGTTTATTTTTATTTAATGAAATTTGATTTGTGAAGTAAATTTAAATTTAAATTATTTGACGATCTATATTTTGGTCACACTTGATTTATTTTAAACTTAACCTATCTTGATATATTGTATTCGTTGACTTTTCATTTACATTTATTCCGATTTAGTATGAAATTTGATTTTAAAATAAATTTGAATTTAAATTAATTAAAGATCCACATTATAATCATAATCGATTTATTTGTAAACTTAACCAATTTTGATTTATTGCATGTACTGAGTTTTAATTTCTAGAGGCATTTACATTTATTCTGATTTATTTTACAGTTCACTTTAAATAACATAGATAAAGCACTTATTGCTTATTAAATAATTTCCCTTGTTGTCATCTGCTGTTCTAATTCGTAAATGAAGATATTTTCTTCGTGACGTCACCTGAACGACATCCTGTGTAAGCTGAGATAATTTCAATTTAGTTTCCCTTAATAAAAAACCATCCAATAAAATTACACTGGTCAACAAAGATTTTTCATCAGAGTAAAATTTGTGTTGGCTGGATAGCATTTTTCACGCTGATTCCAGAACTGCATTCAGAATTTTTCTAGCACGTATAGTTTTCAAGATGAAGGCATATATATAACTACACAGATTTAACCATTTTAAATAGGCAAAATACTAATATTTCAACATTTGATTGTGTTTATTTTATTGTGTTTTTTTAGTTTATTCATCTTATTTATTTCAATTATCTTAATTATACATCTTATGTATTTCAGGTGTGAGCTTTTACGTCTAGCAGCATTGTGATTCAGGCAACAATGCCGTGCTTTGTGTGTCAAAAGATCAGTCCAGTCCAAGAACTTGTTGTGTCAAGTTGGTGTACATTTTTTTTGAATTTATAGTTTGCTCAGGTCAGTCAAAATGCCTCGACAATGTAAGAATGACCCCGACAAGTTCTGTTTCGTATGCGGCCAGTTCACAACTAAAACACAGCGACGAAGTATTACAACCGACATTAAGAAAATATACAAGCTATACTTTGGTTGCCATCTAGGTGACCAAGATAAACCATGGGCGCCACATCAAATCTGTTCTGGCTGTTCAAATGGATTACGTGATTGGCTTAACAAAAAGAAAGCTTCAATGCCATTTGCCATACCCATGATATGGAGGGAGCCGACAGCAAAGCTGGGCACTTGCGGGTTTTTTGCGGTACTGCGGTACTGCGGTACTACCGCACTACCAAACCGGTACCGCATAACGCAGTACCGCAAAGGATCGCTGAAAGTACAGGCTGTACTTTCAGCGATCCTTTGCGGTACTGCGTTATGCGGTACCGGTTTGGTAGTGCGGTAGTACCGCAGTACCGCAGTACCGCAAAAAAAACCGCAAGTGCCCAGCTTTGGGCCCGAGAGATCATCATGAAGACTGTTATTTTTGTAGTGTGAACTTAATGGGGTTTTCTGCCAAGAACAAACACCAGATTGTATATCCAAACTTGGATTCAGCACGTAGACCAGTAAAACATGATGAAACATTGCCCATTCCAATTCCCCCAAGTGATAGGCTAGATTCTATCATAGATGACATGGAAAGTGATGAAGGTGCAACTGGCGTTTCCGGACCATCTACAGAACCAGAGTACACTTTTGAAGGTAGACATTTAGAGCCTAAAAGGTTAACCCAAGGACAGTTGAATGATCTTGTTAGAGACTTATCGCTGTCTAAAGAGAAATCAGAGCTTCTCGCCTCAAGACTAAAGGAGAACAATTTACTTGAGAACAATGTTCGTATTAGTTACTACCGAAAGCGGAATTTTGAATTAACAGCATTCTTTTCAGTAGACGGTCCTCTCTGTTATTGCCATGACATCAATGGACTATTTACAGCCATATCTCAGACGTATGTGGCATCTGAGTGGCGCCTCTTTATTGATTCGTCGCAGAGAAGCCTGAAAGCAGTTCTTTTGCATAATGGTAATATAATGCCATCCATCCCCATTGCCCATTCCGTCCATCTAAAAGAGACATATGACAATATGGATATACTACTTAAGGCAATCAAATACGACAGTCATCAATGGAATGTTTGTGGAGATCTAAAAGTTATAGGAATGCTTATGGGTATGCAGTCAGGATTCACAAATGGATATGTGAAAACTTTCTTGGAAGCAACAAGTCACCTGCGTATAAGGATGGAGTCAAGAACCTCCTTGATGCCTTCAAAGAAATGGAGTGTCGAATGTCGTTAAATATTCACTTCCTGCATTCCCACTTAGATTTCTTTCCTGAAAACCTTGGTGCAGTGAGTGACGAGCAAGGAGAGCGCTTCCATCAAGATATTCAGATGATGCAGAAGCGCTACCAAGGATATTGGAATGAAAGCATGATGGCGGACCATTGTTGGATGCTGTATCGTGACAATCCAGGCCAAATTTACAAAAGGAAATCACACTCAGAGCGCTTTTAATAAAATAATGTATATATTCTTTATTTATAAGTACATTGAATAAAGTATATGATGTATTTGTTGTTTAGCATTCCTAAGTGTGATCTATACATCCATAAATTTTCTTATAGCAATATCAAAAACTTAAAAATATCAAAACCAGTGTATCTATATAACTCTACGTGCTAGGAAAAAAATAAAACCAGATTCGGAATCAGCGCAAAAAATGAATTAAGAAATGTGTGATCATGTTTGTGATGAGAAAAAAAGTTTCATTTTGTTGGCCAGTGTTATTAGTCAATTCATTTTAACCTTGGATTACTTCCCTTAAGGAAGATCTTTTAACTACCTTACTTCCCTAATTGTTAATTGAGATTTTTGGAACAATAACAACGAAATTACGTGCGCTGTTCGCACTTCTACAAGCAATTTCGATTTTTGGAGCGTCACTCCTCCAAATAAGAATTTTATAGAACTTTGATGTGCCCTCAGTGTTTATATTACGAATTCCCGTGTTTTTCACGACTTTTCACGATACCCATATTCCGATAAAAGGCGAAGCCCTAAGTTTTTTATTTTTTTGTTTTAAGAATGGACGAACTTTTATACGGGACGAGTATCATACGCAATATTGGAAGATGAAATAAATACGATAAATCTTATACACGAGCACGCCCACCTTCTTGAATATCCTACAAGAACAGCCGCCCGTCTTTATCTCAATAATTGACGCTCAAACCTGCTTAAATCTTTTCTAAGCCCTCAAGCGTGCGCCCGAAATATGAAATATGATATTAAAACAGCCATTCATTTTAATCAAAAGCGCTCAGATGCACTTTCGCGACATCTTGCGCTCGCTGTTTGCCCATGTACCTTCCAAGCTAACATCTCACATCCGTTTCGAATTTCAGGATGGGAACCTTGACTCTGAGAACTAAACATTTTCTTGGTCTCATGGTGACTCACCTCTCTGACGCATGTGAGAATGGATTTCATGGATTTCTCCGTATATAAGGAGGGGTCCAGCCGTTGAAGGATAGACTTAAGATTTAAGATTCGAAATTCAGGGTAGACTCTGGTCGGAGCTCAGATCCAGATCTTGGTCTCCGCGGGTAACGAGGGTGCCAGTTACCTCGTATGCATTAGTTTTGCTTCGGGACGATTTTAGAACGGGCTTAAGGTTAGTAAGTCTTAGCAGGAAATCGTTATTCATTTTATCGCGAGTAACGAGGAGCGAGTTGCCCCGTATGTCATTAGCGTGCCTTACCAACGGTCCTAGAACGAGCACAGGGTAGTTGTTTCAAGAAGAGGGCCATTTGACTTTTGAATTAACGTAATTTAACCCCTAGGAGAAGAGTGAATTAAATCGGAATATCGGAATTGAGAATCTAACTGAAGGAAACGCCAGCAGACTTAATTCATTTATTTCTTAGTGACCTTAATTGTCACTCGTAGACAAAAGAACAAGCCATTTATAGCCCGGTGAATATAATTTAAAATATCACCTTGTGAACTTAAAAGCTGAACAATTTATTATAAACTTTCGTTTGTAATCTGCTTATTTAAGCCTAAATAAAGTGCCTAAAATTAAAAGTTGACTCTCAGTTAATCCCATCATAATAAACCTAGACTCGACGAGTGAAACAAGGGCTAAGGAAGCTCCCGGATTTCGTAAGTGACCAAAAAGGGGTCAGCGCACTCTGTAGTGCCCCGCAGGATCGCAAAGGAGTACTCTGTTATACTTCTGGGTTAAACACACCGGGTAACCACCGAGTATGATATATGTATATATATAATAAAAATTATACAAAACGATGTAGTATAACCATCAATATATTAGTACAGGAAAAAGACATATATATATATATATATATATATATAATATATGTATAGAAACGACGTAAGTATAGAGGAGCGTTCTGCACACGAGGCAGAGAAATAACGAACAAATGAAAAATGAGGTACCCGCCCGGGAATCGAACCCACGATCTTCCAATTGCCGGTCAGATATGCTATCCACTACACCACAGGCCTCGATCAGTCAGAAGTCGTAATTCTCCTACATAGGGCAGAAATCAATGCCCTAAGAGGGCACCCTCGCAAATCGTGAATATGTACATTTAACTGCAATGACCACGCAGTATATTAATGTATAGAAACGACGTAAGTATAGAGGAGCGTTCTGCACACGAGGAAGAGATATAACGAACAAATGAAAAATGAGGTACCCGCCCGGGAATCGAACCCAGGATCTTCCAATTGCCGGTCAGATATGCTATCCACTACACCACAGGCCTGCATATATATATATGCAGTTATATTAAATTAATAAATATATTGAAAATAATAATATTGAAAATAAAAAATAATAATATACAAAACGAAGGAGTATAATCAGCAACATATTAGTACAGGAAAAAAATATATATATATACACAATTATATTGAAAATAAATATACATCAAAATACTTTATGTTCTACAGCACAAAACACTAAACTCACACGTGATCGAGTCTACAGTCACATCATTATTGCTTTGCACTACACGGTAAATACGGCCAAACATTATTTCGCCGCTCAAGGTGTGCGGGGGCCTGTACTCGATATAAATGGCCTTCATATCGTTCAGTACTATTTTTGTGCCCACTTTATATTCGGTTGGCAAGGTATCTTTAAACACGGCTAGAATGCAATCCAAAGCACGCAAAAAGAGGTCATCGTTAGCCACAACATCATTATTAAATACAAGTTTATAAACACTCCTTTCCAATCGAGGGTTTTTTCTTACCGTCCCGAGCTTTTCAATCGCGAACTCTTCTACACTCTGCATAGCGACAATTGAAATAATCTTCCAAGTCGTAACGACAGCTACTCATTATACAGACATACAACTCTTTAGGGTGAACAGTGTAGGCGAGCTCTGCCCTGTACTGCTCAAGTGCTTTGTACCAAAGTTCTGGATATTTCGAAGTCTAAACCTTTTAAATAAGCATCCAGCTCTAGACCATTCTCGCCTTGTTCACTCCTACATTCAATAAATCCGTCGAGCAGATCTGTTTATGCGTATTCAAGAACCGTGTCAAAATAAATCATATCCGTAACTCGCGCGACTAATATAGGCTTCAGCTTGCGGAATCCGACGATTTCGAACATTCTGTCGAGGATGAAACAGTTTCGCGTAGGGACAAGAACGTTATTGTCAGATGCATTCTTCCACATCAGTCGTATATCAATGCAAGGCTGATCATTATTCATACACAACGTGCAAACAACGGCATATGAGGGGGCATCACTAATCTGTTCTCTTCTTGTACCACCACCTGCAGGTATTTTATAACGGTCCTTTCCCCACTTCTCAACTATCACGAAGACTATTTATCTCCTCAACACTTAAATAAATAACATTACGTTTACCAGAGTTTGCTTGCCTACAAGTCGTTTCAAGTACATAGTTAATGGCACCGGTTTCGCGCCTGAACACGCGCAATGACTTCGTCACTGACACATCGTACACGGCGCTGAGAATGCTTCTCAAAGGAAGTTCCATCATATTCGCACGTCCAGTCGGTTCAAACTCTGAGATGACTATGAGCCACAGGTTGGCGGATCGGCTCGACGGGCGGAGTGAGTCACGCCGATGAAACGTGTACGGGTTTGTTCGAACTCGTGTGTTTCGGAGGGGCGAGATACACGGGTGGGCGGCTCGATGGGGGGAAGCGGGTCACACCATAAACTGCTTAAGCGTGTACGGGTTTGTTCCAACATGAAAGAGTCATGTGATTACTTGTGCCTCATTATACTGGGCAAACAGAATTTTCCGCTACATGAAGCAATACCGGTTTTAACGTTTTATCGGAATGCTCACCAGACGTTCATTTCCACAAACTAAACACATCTTATTCACAATCCGATGCACTATTTGAGAGAAACATATGCCCATATTTTATTCTTTTTGATTAACAAACGATACTCGTCTCTAAAGTCTGTTAAAAACTCGCACAGGCCATTAGCCACAACCTCACTACAAATCTCATGATATATATTAATATAGTGGTAAAAATACTTAAGATTCTCCATGATGACAAGATTTACATTCTCAACCGTAGGGTACGAGTAGTCGGTATGATGTAACATGACATAATATCGCTTGTCGCACCACTCATCAACAAGACTCACTAACCATAACCGTTGCTTATCTTCTGAATGTATTGTTTCTTCTACTTCGCGGTATATGTGAGCTTTTATAAAGGTTAGGTCTACAACATACTTCAATACATCGCTTGTACTACGAAATCCTACAATACCCTCGCCAGAATATCCAAAGAGCATTTGAACATCTTGTTCTATCGCATGGTCTAATGTAGTCTTAAAAGTGTCAAAGGAGGGTGGAATAGGGAGATTTTCAGTATCCACCACATCTTCGCACTTTGCTGAATACCACTTCATAAACGTTGAACACAAAATATTAAAGGTAGCCATTACTATTTTTCGTCTACGCGAGAAAATACACTTCTGAGCTCAAGGGTTTGCAGAGGTCAACTCAGCACGCGGGGTACAGATATGCTCAAGTAGTGGCAGGAGTCACGTGACCGATCTTACAGTGGGCGGAGCTTAGGAATGTACACACGCACGCACGCAAAGGAGAAAATGAAACCTTAATTGAAGCAAATATACGTAATAAATAAACATATCGTTAACAATACACATATACAGGGTGGGCCGAAAGTCTGGATCCATAGGAAAATATTTATTTTAATACATAAATTACAACAAATGGTAAATACTTAAAATGAATATCAACTTTAACTCGTAAATGCGTATCCGTGATACTGTACAGTAGTTCGTACTTCAGTATAAATACTCAAATACTTTTTTTATTTCAGCCCAGAAATGGCTTCGAATCTAACAACAGAAAACCTGGTAGAACTTGTGCTCATGTACGCAAGACAGGGCGCTACACACAGAGAAGTTGCTACCGAATTCAATAGAAATCATCCCGATAAGCATCCAGTAACACATGCGACTGTTGGCAAGTTGTTTAAACGTTTCAAAGAAACAGGAAGTGTACATGATCGACGGCGTTCTGGTCGTCCAAAAACTGCAACTGATGAAAATACCTCTGCAATGGTATGTGAAACTTTAACGAATAATCCAGTAAAGTCAACAAGAAGATTATCAAATGAAACACGCATCTCGAGAACGTCAATTCGAAGAATTATTAAAAATCATAAATTCCATCCCTAAGTGCCTCGATGTCAGAGGCCGCCAATTTGAGCATTTGTTATAATTTGTTGTTTATACTGGAGTACGAACCATTGTACAGTATCACGGATACGCTTTTACGAGTTAAAGTTGATATTCATTTTAAGTATTTACCATTTGTTGTAATTTATGTATTAAAATAAATATTTTCCTATGGATCCAGACTTTCGGCCCACCCTGTACATATAAATACAATCAAGGATTAAGGTATCCAAAGGGTACGGTATCGTAGGTATCAGGCACCTGGTAACGCTTCCTATAGGTGTTACAGCATACCTTCGTGCCCCTAAGTTCCTTCATACACCCCAGTTTCTGCGCCCGAAAATTGTGGATCCCCACAGTCAGTTGGGGTGGCTGGTCGCCTCATCTTCCAAGCACACTAGACCCTTCAACGAGTCAAAGTTAACGACTCAACGGTTCGCATGGTAAAGCGTGATACCCTTAGCCTTCACGATATACCTCATATCATCCCCCACTCTCACCTGTACCTCATAGGTTTTTGGCCCTGTTCATACAAATGAGTCTGCGTTTGCATCATCACCATACTCATCCTTGACCTCGTCAGTTAGCTCTCCGAGGAATTCCCCAATAGCAGGCATGTATTCACCCTCCCTCGCTGTGAATATCACGCTATCTGTGTCAGCGTACAGCACCCTCCACCCAATAGAATGCAGAAGTCTACAAAGCTTGATGCGGGCATAGGCCGTTGTGAAGCTGGCTACAGATATGTTTGTAACCCGTGAAGTATCTGTGGCCAGTTCGGTGTTGTTGTACTTTATTATGTAAGTGTTACCTACATTCACGATCTCCATAACCTCTTTATCGGGAGCGTTGGCATAATCCCAGACTTCACTATAACTTTGTGCTAATGAACGTTCCCTTTGCCAGTATTCTGTGCAAATTTCCCCAAAAGACTGTTTAGACATAACTTTGCACTAAAGCGCTTGCCAGGATTCTTAACAATTTGGGAACGGTCAAACTGTACACCTTCATGGGCACGGTAACGCTGAATATAAGCCGTTTTTTCATCTCAGGTATCAACCCCTCGCGGATATCCTGATGCTTGTACCTTATCCTTCAAAAAAGCGTTTATATATGGCGTGAAAATGTTGGGTAGCTTCTGAATCCTCCACACATCATGTATCTTCAATACTCTGTACCCATGGCGAACGGCTAGGGTCAGCTCAGCTCAGGGCTTGTATATACACTTCTGATATTACGCTGGTTGGTTGTATGGTTACAATCACCGTTGTTCTCTTCTGCGCACTTCACGCACAGGGGAAAAATGAGCTTGTGATCTATAACGACGGGTAAGATCGGCATCCATAAATCGCGAGGGGGGAGCACGTCTACGAAAGAGAGTCCAAAGTAGCGCTCATTCAAGTTAGTTTAAACTCCTCGATGGTTGGTATGGTGGGACCCACCAGTTTTTCAGGCGCACCTACGGGGTACGGATTGTTCTTCATTACGTAGGGGTATAAAGAGCAGAAGTCGTAGTAGTGGAGTTTCACGCCCTCCGTAGGCGGAAAGTATATCTTCAATGGGTTTGTGCGCCCTCCAAACAAGCTGTCACCGCATTTGAGGGGGTCCAATACCATTCAACGTTTGGTGGCCCTTATTTCTTCACGGAACTGGGCATCTGTTTCCATCCGTGCATCATACTCATGCTCCCACACGATCTTGTGAGTGAACTGGAAGCCTATAAGTTCATCGCGGTTACGGGTCCATGCGAGGTTGTCGGCGGGGGATCTTCCATGGAGGTCCCCTGTGACGGCATACTCAGCGCGCGGGCAACCATTCCACCAACAGCCGTTAAAGGAATACACAGTCTTCTCACCAGTGGTTGGATCTTCACTTAGGCCATCAACCCAAAAACACGACCATTGACCTTAACGGGTACTTCTCCCGTGTTGCGGACATGTTTTATGTATACCCCGTTCTGTTGCTGTAGGTGTATGAGCCAGTAAATAGCCTTGTGCCCATAAGTGCGGGGATTGTTTCTGTGAATGACTGCTAAGGTGTCTTTAGGCATGAAGTTATTCTTGAACACTGCAAAACATAATGAGGCGATCGTGGTCGCGACTTGCAGCGGATCGCAAACGGGCTATGTACATCCTTCTAAAGGCCTGGAAACATACCCGAAGCACACGCACATCATTCACGCAATAAAGTTCACATTCATCAGCTATATCGTATGGACTAGCTTCATTAAAACTGTTGTAGTAGCGGTCAAAAACTTCACGCTCACTATCACTCATGTTGGTGTAGTTAAAGTAATGTTTGGTTGGAGGTAGTCCTGCGTAGTTTAAAGTTTCGTTAGTGAGGAATGTGTAAGGGAAATACCCTTTTGAAACTTCAGCGGATTACGCCCATCACCTTGGGTAGCTTTGCTAATTTACAAGGTGTGAATAATAAAGAGTCTTTAAAACTGTACATTACCTCTGATCTGCATCTGTATTAGTGTGTTGCCTCTTTTCAAGGGATCACCTGTAAATATCGCAGACGACTCGTGTTCAAGCAACTCCTTATAAAGGAACTGTGTCAAATTTTGCCCCGTTATGGGCAAGAATATACACAGTCATTTTTTTTGTACTTGTACGCTAATTTGATAATATAGGATACAAAGAGTTTCACAGGGCTGTCGTTTGCAGTCGTTTTAAAAACGTTTGTCCGTTTTCCACATTTGTGACACTCACCACACTCGATCTCCATGCACTCATCACAGATAGTCTGACTTCTTGTTGTTTAGCCCATCAGCCCACCCTGATCGAGCAAGCCGGCGGCACGCAGGTAACCGATCCCCCTCTCCGGAGTGGACCAGAGGTTCAGCGCATTAGTGATGTTGTGTTGTGTTCGTTGTTGTACTAGAGCGGTACAGTCTGTCATAATGTGTACAATTGTTTGTGGTGTGTCCTGGCACAGGTGGCAGTTGTCGTGTGTGGAGTTTTCTAGCCTGTGTTTATACTGTATGTCTGTAAGTTGGGGTGATGTCCACATCGGAATCGTGCTAAGTTAACTCGATCCGATCTGCTCAGGCTGATCTCTGACCTGTTAATGGGTGGCGGCTTCGCACCTAGGACCGCATTCGGACCGAGTCGTGTCAGTGCGTTGTGGGTTAGGTGTGTGCATATGTGTTTTCTGTACTGCGTGATGTCTGTGGGGCGTGGTATGGAATGGAGTATTTGGTTATAATGTCTCTGGTGTTACCTTAATGGTGCGAGGCGTCGGTGAATGATTGTACATGTAGTGGCAAGAGTGTTGCGGGTTAGTTGTCGCTGCTGCCATGAATTGTGTTCCCCTCATGTCTAAATGTTCCCTGACTTTCAGTATTTTTGTTTCTGTGTGCAGGTGTTATATTGGTTTTGTTTGAGTGCATCCTGTAATGATACGAAGTGCGTTGTTTTGTATTGTCTGTAAGGTGTTTATGTGTGTGTTTGAGATAATGGGTGCCCAGCATGGGATAGCATAGTCCATAACTGAGCGAATATATTGTCTGTATATAAGCTTTCGATAAATGTGACCATGGTATAATAGGACATAAAATTAAAGACATGGGAATAACAGGCAAAGTGGGAAAATGGATCTACAACTTCCTTAGTGATCGTCTGCAGGTCGTCAAAATTCAAGGTATATCATCATCAGAATCGGAAGTACGCAGCTCAGTACCACAAGGGACAGTACTGGCCCCACTCCTGTTCATTATCATGCTAACAGACATAGACAGCGGAGTAAAGAGCAATAGTATAGTAACATCCTTTGCAGACGATACAAAGATCAGCAGAAAAATCAGCGATGTACATGACGTGGAGGCCTTGCAGAGGGACACGAACAAAATATACAAATGGTCAGAAGACAACAACATGTCATTCAACGCCGAGAAATTTCAGCTCTT